>LVTN01000422.1:199595-217617 GCA_001649415.1 Musa itinerans | reverse complement strand
GGGGGGGGGGGCGGGGGGGGGGGCAGGGGGGGGGGGGGGGGTGTGGTTGGGTTCGGGATTAAGAAATGAAACATAAAAGAAAGGAGCTTACCACTTAGTTCAAAGGGCTTACTAGGCACTAAGCCCTGTACCATACATGGACCATTTGAAATTGGAAATTGGACGCTCCACATGCCGTTTCATGCCTGACTGGTAAGTATTGACCTCTATGTACCTGCCCAGGCAACATTGATTTCCTCGTCTCAGAGTTTCATATACGCATGTAACCTTGAGCAACAAACATAGAAAATCATGATGAAATTATACCTACCATATGCCATTTGTAAATGCAAACTCTTATTGTTATGGTTTATCCACTTGTCACCAGTTTTTAAAATCTCAAGTCTTAGGATTCATAAACTTGTTGACCAGGTTCAATTTCTATCAGTATGTCCTCAACTATATTCTGTCTCTGATGTTTCATGTTACAAACTTCTTGTGTATTCACAGAGTAAGTTTCTCAAACTCTTTAGAATCTAAATTTCTGATATGACTATTAAATAACAAAGCCTGGCAGGTAAAAGAGTTGCAAGGATTGAGAAACACTTTTTTCGAAGAAAACCAACAGTTGATGGAAAAGGTGTCGGGCTTGGAGCAAAAGATTCAAAGCATTGAGGAGAGAGCTACTTCACATGAAAACTTGACTGAGAAGATGACAAAGGTTGCTTTTTTATGCCAGCTTTTTAGAATAAACTATTTACTGAGTTTATTAATAAATTACCTTAATTTTGTGGTATTAATATGGTTTGCCATATCCTGAACTATTCCACAACAGTGAGCTATCCCTATTACCCAGGTTCGGTTAAATTTGGACTAGGTTCTGTTCATAGGGTCTCAAGGTGTCATCTGCTGATTTAACAAATTTTCATATATAATTTGAATTATTCTAGTTCCAAGTAGATCTATAATGGATGATAATTCTTGGAAATATTCCACATTTTTAAATGTAGTGACTATAAATATGTTTGTCAAAACACTTCTTTTAATCGATGGTCATAATTATTTAGAGATGCTTGGGACTCGGATGAAGACTGATGGGGTCTTAGAAGCGTTGGAAAGGAAACCACATATTCTAAGATTTATATGTGGATTTTGCCCTCATAGAGCTAACCGGTGAAAAGAACAGTGTGGCCTACTCAAATATAAGCAGGAGAAGGCTTTTTCTCTAGTTGTTATTATAAGCCATAAACGCATTGACAGAAAAAGGATGGTTCTGGTAACTTGAGAACAATTCTAAATAAGCTTTTGGAAGATGCACTTCTAAGGTGCAATTTGACATGGTATTCTAGCCAAATTGTAGTAAGGACTGGTTTAGATGGCTTTCACGCCCTATTGGACATCTATAGATCAGCAAAGATCCTCATTTTGATGGGTTTAATTTTCAATAAATTTCAGAAGATAAAGGTGCTTGTAGCAATTTGTGTGTGTGTGTATATAACTGTTTAAAATTGCACCTGATTAATTTTCATAAATAGGAAGGAAAAGCAAGGGCCTAGAACTGAAAGTCTGCATGATTTGAGTTTTGTGCATTTGTCTGCACTATGAAACTTATACTGTTGGCCATGTTGCTTCTTTTAGCACTATTAGTATACATAAAATGACTGTCTGAAAAATACCAAATCATGTTTATCCCCTGTTAACTTCTAGATTTGGACTACACTTAACATAATATTGTTGCAGCTTCCTGAAGATGATTTCTCTGCACAACAGACAGAAGCATCCAGTGCCCTGTTTGGTGATCAAACATCTGGAAGTACAGAGCTTTCTGAGAAGGTTACAAGTGAAATGCTAGTCTTCAATTCCTTCTTATTCATTTTTATGTATTTATATGGAACATGATTTATGAAGTTCATATTTTATGAAATAGAGTACTCAACTTCCTAGTGCTACTTTCTTGGTTCACATGTTTTGATTGATCATATTGACATGCCAAATTGACTTGGCCAGACTATGACCCTTCATGTATTTAGATTTATCTGATCAGATTGATAGACCAAAAATTCTTTCTTGAGCCTGATTCTCATTAAATGGGATCGAAATTGGAGGAACAACAATACCCATAACTTGAATCTTATGGTCATTGACTTAACCGTCCATGTCTTGCAATATACATAATCTTTTTTCCTTTAAAACGTTTGATAATAGTCATCTCATAATCTTTTTTATAGACCAAACATTCTTTCTCGAGCCTGATCTCATTAAATGGGATCAAAATTGGAGGAACAACAGTATGCATAACTTGAATCTTCATGGTCATTGACTTAACTGTCCATGTTTTGCAATATACATAATCTTTTTTCCTTTAAAACATTTTAATATAGTCATCTCAAGGAATAGGACTGATGTAGCTCCAAGTAGTTTGACAATATGTTTGATTGAATCTCTAATATTGTTCCTGTTGAATCTGAAACTTTTATTTTTATTATTCAGGTGAATGAACCATACATTGTACCTGAAAAACATGGTGGTCATCCTTCTGATACTGACCCTAATAGTGTCGAGATGCTGGATAGAGCTTCCTCTCCAAGTCATTTTGTATCAGACTTCAGGGAAAAGATAAAGGATTCAGGTGAAACTGTTCATCCCTCCATCCAACTGCAGGAGAACTTTGGTGCTAATAATGGCATCAATGACTTGGATTCTGAAACTGTTAACCGGCCAGGACCACCACCATCAGATGAGCCAAGAGGAAGTGAACCCGCAACAGTTCCATTTGATGAAATCCAAATTCACAAGGAAGACTTCACTGGAGTTAAGAATAATGAAATAGCAGAGGCAGTTCCTCTCTCAGACGCCCCACTTATTGGAGCCCCTTTCCGGTTGATTTCTTTCATGGCCAAATATGTTAGCGGCGCTGATCTGGTGAAACAGAACAGCTCTAGATCTGGCCACTAATTTGTTTGAGATTGATTTTGTGCAAGAGGGAATCTTCATATGTTATAAGTCACATAATTAATTTTTTTCACTTGTTTTGTCGTTTTCATTTTCGCACACTAGTTTTTCAGAATGAGAAAGATATCCAGCACTTGAACCTGTAAAACATTTGGGGATAAAAGAGCTACTTAAAAAAACTTTTTTGCCAACATCAGTCTTTTCTGAGGACCTGGTTGAGCCACATGAGTCTTTGTTTCACTTAGATGGCTCTGTGATAAGTATCATGTCCACTAATTTGTTTGTTTGTGTAAGCATCTATCGCGGAATTTAGGCAGGAAAATGATGTGGCATAAATAATGTTGGTTTGGTTTGCTCTCCCTTCTACTACTCCAGAGAAATGTTTGATGATATCTTTTTGATGACTGCTTCACATGGACAATTGTTGCTGTCACTAATCATATTGGTTCCAGCACTAGTCAAGTTGTCCTGGGCATCTATATCTCTTTGTATGATGGTCTTGTGGCTGCAGGTCATATAAAGATAAATGTTCTCTTGGATGTATGCCTTCCTTGTCACTGTCCTATTTAGTTTGGCACACCAGTCTATGCCTCAAGACAAATGTTTATTTAAACAGTGCAAAAGTAAAATGACTTAGTTCTCGAATATCTACTTGGTAATACAACATTTTGATAGTTAAGATTTAATCTCTACCATATCATCTATATAGGGACACTAGTATCTTGAGAGGGCTGCAGAAAATAAATGTTTGTTTGTTTCTCCTAATCTATCTCATGATTCTCCTCTGTTTGCAGGAAATAAATGTGTGCTTCCAGGCTTTACATGTAACATGGTAGCCTGGAAGCATTTATAATTTGGGCTTTTCTTATGGGAAATAAATTCAGTCTTCTTAAGCCTCATAGAAACTAATAATTTAGAAACAATGATTTAGACTCTCTCATGATCAGTTTTCTCTCTCTATCAGATCCAGATTGTGATAGGATAACTATTAGAAGCCATATTATTTTTGTGTTATTGCACTGGCTGAACAATCGAGTAAGAGATACAAGAAGACTTCATCAAAAGGTAAAAAACATTAGGATGTGAAGAGATAAAAGGAATGAAATTAAAAACTACATTTCTGTTCCAATTCCTCTAATTCAAATCAGTGTTTGTGTTCTCCTCAATACAGGTTAAAAAATAGGTTCAGGTGTGAGATGAGTCACACCAATGGAGACAGACATAATGTTTTGACAAATCAAAAACCTTCTTATCTCCATAATCTAATCGCTTCTTCATTCGGTAATAATAAAAATTCTCGATTTGTACTTGAATTCACATGCTTGGCACTAAAAATCTTGGAGCTTCAGAGTTGACTATTCATATTTGATCTTCCCATGTTGGATCTGAACTCAAAGCACATCCATCATTCATGACAACAAGAACCAACAAGAGTGCACTTCAGATAAGGCTTCATCGAGCTGCTGTCTCCATCTCTGGAATCAGCTTTCAGCTACTACACTAACTAAGCCTCAGAAGCACCCTCATAAAGGCATGCAGAATACTCAACCCAAGGCATGAACAACAAGTGTTCCTAGCAATGACTAAGATAATGGTGCATGACATGAATGGTGCATAGAATATTGTGATTAAGATAGACTTTGTTGGGAAGGCACGTTTCCAACTGTGACTTCCCCCCCTCCCCCAATACTTTTTAACTGGTTCAGCCTAATCTGCTCTTAAATGCACCAAAAGATTCTTCCCTGCATCTAGACAAACTTGTCCTAATCAAATTATAAACCTATGTGACCAAGTGAAGATACAATTATGAGCATGGTGCAAGTCCATGGATTCATATGAGTAACAATGGTCCATGTGGTCCACTTGCATAGGGCTTCTAAATGATAAGATGGAACAGCTTTATGAGAATAGAGAGAGTCTGTTATCCCTGTGTGTAGCCGAAGCTGAGGGCTTGTTATCTAGCATGGATGCCATCTTCTTTTCCCTGTTCCCATGCAACACACTATTTCTGTAGTCACCTCATCAAGGAGCCCATTTTTCATCAGCATCAGTATTATAAGCATAAAGGCAGCTGTGTGTGTGTGTGTGTGTGTGAGTCCCATTTTTCATCAGCATCAGTATTATAAGCATATAGGCAGCTCTGAGAGAGAAAGAGAGAGAGAGAAAGAGAAAGAGAGAGAGGATGGAGATGGAGGTGCCTCTGCAGGTTTTGCTTTCTCTGTGTTTGATAGGAGTTTGCAGCTTGGTTGTCTACCTCTACTACATCGCGTGGCTGCGACCCCAAGGCATCCGCAGCAAGCTGAGGCAGCAAGGGATAGCAGGGCCGCCGTCGTTGTTCCTCTATGGAAGCTCGCTGGAAATGAAGCGGCTTCTAATGGCGGAAAGGACTCGAGGAGGCCGTAGAGGAGAGGTAAAGCATGGGTTTACGAAGCATGTGTTCCCTCACTTTGAGCAGTGGAGGAAGGAGTACGGTACGCAGTATCATTCCTTCTCCTTTTTTCCCCTTCGTACTTTTGAGTCCTTTTAGTACGTAACCTTCGGACTCTGTAATGATTGATAGCTAAAGAGCGCAGAAAACTGAGACATCGGTGGATCTTTTCCTTCACTGTATGCATCACCGAAATTACCGCAGTCGAAACTTAGCAAGCAATTCACCTTCTCGCTTGACTTGTTAGATGCAATGATATCGAATCAGACTTTAAGATGGCATCAGAAGGAAAGATCTTATGCATCGTCTGTCGTCCACACACCGAAACAAGTGATAAGAGTTTAGAGCTTTAGTATCACAAAACGTCGGTGAGTTTGTCCTAATTGTGTCCACATAATATGCTGCTTGTCCTCCTAAGTTTGCTGTGGCAATTCTACTTTAATGATCGTATCGTATAATAGGCAGTCAAATCATGTCTCACCTACAGACCATAAGATTTTAGACGCAAGCGATGATGTCGATCAGAACTCTATGATTGCATCAGAACGAAAGGTCTTATAGATCATATCATCCACGCACGTAAGAGAAGAGGAGAGGAGCATTAAGAATCTGTAGCTACAAACAGCTTTGCGGTCGACATCTTATAGGCTGTCTGTGGTGGCTCGATCGAAGGAATACACGTATAGGTTTAGCTTTGTCGAGGAGGGTACCTTAGCACGTCGAGGAGACAAAATACCATCGTGAGGAAACCAAGATGGACACGTATCGATCTTAAACTAGTGTTGTTTGTTCTTTCAGTGTCGTATCCCATCTGCAAATATCGATAGGAAAACTAGGACGTATATCGTCATATCTCTATCTCACCGATGGTTTGTGTCTCTTCCTCGTTCCAGAAGACATGGTGTCCCCTTTCTTTTTCGCCTAGCGAAGACACTGTGAAGAGAAACAAAATAGAGACGTAATGGGTTTGTGGAAAGAGACCGAGGAATATAGTAGCAGGAAGAAGAGGAGGAGGATGTGGAGTAGTACAAGAATAAGGATCCGCCTGCTTTGAAGTGCTAGGTGGAGCATGATTCGAGTAGATGAGTGGAGAAGCCGAGTCGACATCCATACCTGTAAAGGTGCAGCACATCGTCGTTGACGTCCCGCAAAGGATCTCCATTTATGTTTATTCTCCTTTGCTTCGATCATCGCTTTAGCGAACATGATTCGTACAACATATCTATCTGTAACCTACCTGGTGAGACACTGTCAGCTGGTGGCGTTCCATCTTTTTGCCTTTGGATTACTGCTCATCAAATCAAAAAAGTAGACTGGGTTTTCTAGTGCCTGACAATCTTCTTCCATCGTCACATAATTATATCGCTGTTGCTGATGAGACTTCAGCTTGTTCTTATCAGGTCCAGTGTTTACATACTCACTGGGCAACGCAGTAGTGTTGCATGTCAGCCATCCGGACTGGGTGAAGGAGATCAGCCTCTGCTCATCTCTCGACCTGGGGAAGTCTTCTTACTTGAAGAAGAGCCATGAGCCTCTCTTCGGTCAAGGCATCTTGAAATCTAGTGGTAAATCTTGGTCTCACCAGAGAAAGATCTTAGCACCAGAGTTCTTCTCTGACAAGGTTAAGGTACGGAAAGATCACTTCCTCTCTCCCAAACATAACATTCTCGTGAAATGGTGTCCGCATGTCATCCGACCAAGTGCAGGGCATGGTGGAGCTGATGGTGGACTCTGCCTGGCCATTGCTCAAGTCATGGGAGGAGAAGGTTGAGCTCAGCGGAGGAACCGCAGCAATCAACGTGGACGAGGATTTGAGGCGCTACTCCGCAGATGTTATCTCAAGAACATGCTTTGGGAGTAATTACAGCAGGGGGAAGGAGATCTTCTTGAAGATTAGGGAGCTGCAGAAGGCTGTTTCGAGTCCTAATCTATTTGCAGAAATCACTGGTTTAAGATTGATTTTTTCTCTTGAAGTGTCTCTTATTTTCAGAATTGGCTACCGGTGGTGTCTCTTTTCACCTAATACTAAAAAGACATATTTTTCTTTTTTTTTTCATATGAAACAATCCAATTTCAGTATTTTTTTTATATTGTATTATAGTGTTTTCAACAATATCATCATAATGTAGCATAAAAAAAATATACTGTAATATGTGTTTTTGTCTGAGTAGTGTAACGAAGTATAAAAATATTATAAAATAATATTTTTAAAAAATAAAATTTATATAAAAATATATATGTTTTTATGTCATGTTAGGATATCTACTTATCCTCCGTTTCCTAACTCGTGTCTCAACAAGTTATAATTTAATTATGCATTAAGGTGGTAAAATTATATTTCAAAAGTTCATTTAATATTTTATAATAAATTTACCCTTTTAATTTTTATATTTATTTAATAATGCATACATATTGTATTTAAATTAATAAATAAATTAGATAAAAATAATATAATCATATAATATAATTTTTAAAAATAAATAATAAATAGAAATCATAATGGTTTCTTAAGAAATCATTTTTGATAATCTTATAATTTTAGATAAAGTCAAAAAATTATATCAACAGCCTAAAAAAATAGTATCAACATTTAAGCATCCATTGATATTTTTGATACTAATCAGGTGATGTAATTTAAATAAAATTTATTATTTATTAAATATTAATTAGTATTTAAAATATTCAATAACACTCGATGCATATTTCAAATGTGTTTCTATGTAACTTTGATACAAAACTTCTTATTTGTCGCCGCTGTTCTCACAGATTTCCTAATAAAGGAGGCCGAGAAGTGCACCGGCTGAACAGAGAAATCAGTTCCCTAATCCTGAAGACGGTGAAGGACGGCAATGGCACCGAGCAGTACGCTTCGCAGAAGAGCCTACTCCAAGCCATCCTTCGCGGCGCCGACGACGATCTCCCCTCCCCCGCCACCCCCGACAGCTTCGTCGTCGACATCTGCAAGAACGTTTACTTCGCCGGCCACGAGACCACCGCCGTGACGACGTCTTGGTGCCTCATGCTGCTCGCTCTCCACCCACAGTGGCAGGCTCGCGCTCGCGCCGAGGCGGCGGCGGTCTGTGGCCACCGTCCACCGGACGCCAACTCCCTCCAAAAGATGAAGACGGTAAGCGAGCAGCGTTAACCCTGGAGACGACAGCTACAGATCTCTCTTCCATCGTCTCCATGTTAACGTCGTTTTGCTCGGTTGCAGCTGACCATGGTGATCCAGGAGACGTTGAGGCTGTACCCCCCTGGCGCATACGTGGCGAGAGAGACGATGCAGGAGATGGAGTTCGGCGGCGTTCGCATTCCCAAGGGCGTCAGCATCTTCGTGCAGTCGTCGGCGCTGCATCACGATCCCAGCATCTGGGGCCCGGACGTGCTGCAGTTCAACCCTGAGAGATTTGCCCGGGGGGTCCTTGGCGCTTGCCAGCTCCCGCAGACGTACCTCCCCTTCGGCGTCGGGCCGCGGACGTGCCTCGGCCAGCACTTCGCCATGACCGAGCTGAAGGTCCTCCTCTCCCTTTTCCTTCTCAGGTTCAGCATCTCCTTGTCGCCAAACTACCGCCACTCCCCTGCACTGAGATTGATCGTAGAGCCTGAACATGGAGTGGAGCTCCTACTGAAGAAGGCAGAAGACCTGGTGACCTCATCAGGGATCTATCAATGATCGAACTACACTCTGTTCTTTAAGAAAACCATGGTAATACAAGTCTTGGTGAGAATCTACAAGCCACCATAACTAAATCTTCCACAGAATCAGATTGAAATAGTTTACTGTATGCACTAAAGCTCAAGTAAATTCTGATCACAACTAAATGGTTCACAAATCTGTACTTTTGTCGGTTTGCTATGATCGAATACAACAATAACAACAACAAACCATCGAATACAACAATAACAACAACAAACCGCCCCGACTATTTAGGATCCATCACTTGTGATCAAATAAGACAACTAAATTATCTGCGCTTTCAAGAACTTCAGTTATAGAATCAAAACACTCTTTGATTCCACAGAGTAGTATAAGAAAGTTGCAAAACGAATCAGTTTTTTCAGCAACCAAATGCTTAAATCCATCAAGTTTTTCCTGTCATTTCTTGTAGTGATTACAGAGAAGTCGATCAGCAATAGCTGTTCTCTTTAATTTCTCCACTTCTTGTCCAAACCATTTGACAGTAATTGAAAGCTGGGGTAGTTCTATATAATCGGAAACAAAAGACCACTCAAAACCTGGACAATTTAGCTTAAATACACTGCTACATGCAACAAACTAGAGATTGTGTTGAGACCAAATGTTGGATCTATGATGAGCTTTTGCCGGATCCTGGTGGCAGAAAGGGCTCCCACCATCCGAACTCGTATTTTGGATATGGTGCCGTCCATTTTTCTGGCTTCTTGAAAGTTAGATCGATGGAGTTGTAGGCAAGAGCTTCCTCTAGAGTGTCTGCTTCAAAGCTGTCTGCTAAAACCCTGTCCAGTCTCAGCTTCATAAACCTGTGAAGAACCATTGTGAGCAAGTAAGCAACTTCAAGATGGAGCATATTATAGAATGTTGACTGTATAATTTCTAGATATCTTCTTAAGTTATGTTGTCAAGGCAACTTTAGACAAGATGGATTGGCTTAAGATTTAAAAGATTGATTGATGAGTACGAAGACTCTGATTTTTTTTTCTTTCTTTTGTAGTTTAAACTCATTCAACAATTGGCAACCAGGTAAAATTCTCTACATAAATGTTTATTTCAGGCATAATATATATCTTAAAAGGCACAAATAAGTGAAACAGCAGATCAAACACTCCCCCACACATGTTAAATTGAAGAAAGCCGAGTGAAAAATAGCAAGACATTCTTGCATCGAAATTGATGATCTATTCACGTTTTCCTCTCGATCACTTTTATCAATCTTCAGAACATGGTAGCTTGAGGCACCAGTACTACTAGTGTTTTCCTGTGAATTTAACCACTTGAGGTTTATCCGTCTTAAACAAAGTTATTGAGCAATGAGATCGGTGACGGAGAATCTAAATGTAATCCTGATTATTTGATCAAGAGGTCTTTTCTAGGAGAAAACCCAGCTAATTTCCCAGTTAATACAATAATCCGCATGCATTAATGCATGACAAGACAAGACAAGACAAGAGACCAGAAAGCATAACTGGCTGTCTCATAAGCTTCAGAGCATCAAAGCTGCTAATATGATAGTCAGATATTATTACAAGTTACAGTAGCAGCCAATTTTCCTAGTTCATCTTGTAGGTTTTCCTTGCTTTGCAACTACAGCACTTAAGCAAGTAAATGAATGCTACCAGAGTTCATGAAAGTTGCAGATAACAAGAAAATTTAAGTATATTACAATGCTTACAGTTCCTAAGTGGCTTCCGTGACAGAAATATGATGTCCTTAGTAGGTGTAAACTATATTTCCTCCCAAATTGAACAAACATTCCTATGAAGGTGAAGCTTTCAAGCTTCCAAAATATCAAAACAGACAAGAACAACAATCATGAAAAGAACATAATTGAAATGAGCAACGGCTAACAGATAGAAGTAATTTGTGAGGATAATTACGTCATCCAGGGTCCATCTGTGGAGACAAGAGCCACAGCAGGTCTATTTAATCGCTTGGTGATGCCAGGGAACTTGTCTAAGAACTTGGGCTCGATGACAAGCCAGAAGTCCTGCTCCCTTTTACGCTCCTCAAAGTTTTGGCACCGCTCATACAGTAACTCCTTGAAGTGTTCCTCCTCATCGAGCATGAATTTTGCATTGGCCACCACAAAGTAGTACCTCCTTGGTTTTTCCTACAATTTAGAGTCACTCATATTACAAAATCCTTGGAAAAAAAAAGCAACAATTATTCTCCGTTTACTGAATTCTTGATAAACTCATCCGGAAGGTAGTACATCTCGAGAATTTGTGCAACTATCCTAATCTAATTCTTCAAGAACAGCCAACTTCAGACAAGGTAACTAATATAGGAAAGGAGACTTCCTATCAAAGGGAAAGTTGTTGACTTATTTTGCTATCGTACAGAAAAAGAAACTAAAATGTGCCATCTTTGTGCATCAAATATTTCAGGAAAGGGATTTCTGCTTTCTTCAAATTAACCTACTAAATTAAACACAAAGGGCATCTTTACCAGGGAAATGCTGATATATCCTAATCTCACCAAATGTGTAGCATTGTCAGTTCTGTGCATCAATCAATCTAGACAAATTCTTCAGGAACTAAAATCAAGAAAACATATTTTTTATTAGTGGGAAAATTGAGAAAAAGAAGCAAAATGTATCAACTCTGTGCATCAACTACTTCATAAAAAGATTTCAGCTTTGTCCGAGAAACTAACTAATTAAACACAAAAAAAGGATCTTTACAGGGAAACGCTAATCCATCACAATTTAAATAAAGTTGTACCACGTTTCGATTGTATGCGTCGATCTACTTAAAAGAAACCAACTTTGGAAGCAGATAACTCTATTTCGATGGGCAGGATACCTCTTGGGCAGGCTCCGATAATCCGAGCCGATCGGAGTCCACGGCCACAGCTCCGACGGTAGGGAGGGGGGAAAAGTAGAGCTTTTCTTGGAGGTGGGGAATGCTTCCTCTGCTGCCTCTGGCTTTGAGGTGGGAGGAGTTGGGAGGGAGGGGAAACGAAGGCCTACGGTTGAAGGAGGGCACTTTGGTTTGGTTTGGCGAAAAGCCAGTGGATGGGCCGAGGGTGAGAGTCGCAGGAGCCACCATTGCCCAGCTGGAGCAGAGGAGGGTCGGAAGAGAGGGGGGGAGTGAAGTGGGAAGGAGGAAGGGTGGCCTTATCTCTAACAGTACATGATTAGATAGATTATGATACTGTGGGCTAGCCAGAGTCATACTCGGCCTTCCCCTTGAGATTTCGATTTCGATTTACTTAATTTTTAATTTTTTAAATATCCATCCAATTAGTATTTATATATTTATATATTTATATTTATAAATTTTGAATGGATATATTTATAAATTTTGAAGGATATTTGATCGTTATTTTTTAAAAAAAATATATGTTCTATTCGGAATCGAACTGAAGTCGTGATTCCAAATTCCAATAACAAAAATCATCAAATGGTTAACTAAATTCGATATCGATTCTTAATTGATTCGACTTCGATTGTAATCAAATATAAGGTCGATCTACTTCATCCATCTTGACCCATATAAATTCTTTCATCTATCTCGATCCATCTCGACGCTTGTGAAGTGATTTCCATTGGTCACCATTATCATTTTCGGGATGGTCGTGGTTCGAAAATCGATGATTTTGATTTCGATTTACTTAATTTTTAATTTTTTAAAAATATCCATCCAATTAATATTTGAATGGGTATATTTATAAATTTTGAAGGATATTTGATCGTTGTTTTTTTTAAAAAAAATTATGATCAATTCGGAATCGAACTGAAGTCACCGATTCTAAATTCCAAAAATAAAAATCATCGAATCATTAACTAAATTCGATATTGATTCTTAATTGATTCGACTTCAATTGGAATCAAATATCAGGCCGATCTACTTCATCCATCTTAACCCATGTAAATTCTTTCATCCATCTTGATCCATTTCGACTCTTGAGAAGTGATTTCTATGGGTTACCTTTATCATTCTCGGGATGATCATGGTTCGAAAATCGATGATTTCGATTTACTTAATTTTTAATTTTTAAAAAATATCAATCCAATCAGTATTTGAATGGATATATTTATAAATTTTGAAGGATATTTGATCGTTATTTTTTTTTAATTATTATCGATTCGGAATCAAACTGAAGTCGCCGATTCCATATCGAATATAAGGCCGATATATAAATTCCAAGAACAAAAATCGTCGAATCGTTAACTAAATTCGATATCGATTCTTAATTGATTCGACTTCGATTGGAATTAAATATAAGGCCGATCTACTTAATCCATATTGACCCATATAAATTCTTTCATCTATCTTGATCCATCTGGACTCTTTTGAAAGTGATTTCTATTGGTCGCTCTTATCATTGTCAGGATGGTCATGGTTCGAAAATTGATGATTTTGATTTTGATTTTGATTTACTTATTTTTTTAATTTTTAAAAAATATTCATTCAATTAGTATTTGAATGGATATAGTTATAAATTTTGAAGAATATTTGATTGTTATTTTTTTAAAAAAAATTATGATCGATTCGGAATCGAACTGAAGTCACCGATTCTAAATTCCAAAAATAAAAATCATCGAATCATTAACTAAATTCGATATTGATTCTTAATTGATTCGACTTCAATTGGAATCAAATATCAGGCCGATTTACTTCATCCATCTTAACCCATGTAAATTCTTTCATCCATCTTGATCCATTTCGACTCTTGAGAAGTGATTTCTATGGGTTACCTTTATCATTCTCGGGATGATCATGGTTCGAAAATCGATGATTTCGATTTACTTAATTTTTAATTTTTAAAAAATATCAATCCAATCAGTATTTGAATGGATATATTTATAAATTTTGAAGGATATTTGATCGTTATTTTTTTTTAATTATTATCGATTCGGAATCAAACTGAAGTCGCCGATTCCATATCGAATATAAGGCCGATATATAAATTCCAAGAACAAAAATCGTCGAATCGTTAACTAAATTCGATATCGATTCTTAATTGATTCGACTTCGATTGGAATTAAATATAAGGCCGATCTACTTAATCCATATTGACCCATATAAATTCTTTCATCTATCTCGATTCATCTCGACCCTTGTGAAGTGATTTTTATTGGTCACCCTTATCATTTTCGGGATGGTCGTGGTTTGAAAATCGATGATTTTGATTCCGATTTACTTAATTTTTAATTTTTTTTAAAATATCCATCCAATCAGTATTTGAATGGATATATTTATAAATTTTGAAGGATATTTGATCGTTTTTAAAAAAAATTTATGATCGATTTGGAATCAAACTGAAGTCACCGATTCCAAATTCCAAGAACAAAAATCATCGAATCGTTAACTAAATTTGATATTGATTTTTAATTGATTCGACTTGAATTGAAATCGAACATCAAGTCGATCTGCTTCATCCATCTCGACCCAATAAATTCTTTCAATATTTAGTCATGGTTCGAAAATTGATGATTTTGATTTTGATTTTGATTTACTTATTTTTTTAATTTTTAAAAAATATTCATTCAATTAGTATTTGAATGGATATAGTTATAAATTTTGAAGAATATTTGATTGTTATTTTTTTAAAAAAAATTATGATCGATTCGGAATCGAACTGAAGTCACCGATTCGAAATTCCAAGAACAAAAATCATCGAATCATTAACTAAATTTGATATTGATTCTTAATTGATTCTTAATTGATTCGACTTTGAATTGAAATCGAACATAAAGTCGATCTGCTTCATCCATCTCTACCCATATAAATTCTTTCAATATTTGGGTTCTTACAACGAGTGTTTTGGCTGACACATTTGCAGAACAAGCGCAAAGAGAACGGCATGATGGAGGACGGCATCGATGAACAAAAGTTGTGGGCATCGATGTCTTCTGCCAGCTTTTCGAATTTTATATTATGCTGTATACTTAGTTACATTTAGTATTTGATGTTTATATTTCAAAAATTATACTGACGTTCCTATAATTACAAATCTAAAATATCTAATCTAAGTTTTACATATAAAAAGATAAAAAATAAAATATAAAAATATAAATTTAATGTTCAATGGTGGACGACATTAGTGGTTGTGGACAATGATGCTGCTAACGTCAACATGACGTAATTGCTTGGTTGGCTCCGACGATGAAAAGATCTACTCTCATTGCGATGCCACCTGTTTCCATGAGGAGTGTGTCGCTAACGTCGTCGTTGCTCGCCCCACTGCTGAGTGACAATTGCGTCTCGGCAACTGCGTCGGCGTCGATCTACTCTCATTGCGATGCCACCTGTTTCCACGAGGAGTATCGCTAACCTCATCATTGCTCGTCCCACTGCCGAGCGACAATTGCGTCTCGGCAACTGCGTCGACGTCAACGCATATGGTGGTGGCCACCTCGTTGCTAACTTGTTGGATAGATCCCAGTCTCGACCCGAAACTGGGGTTGTCGAAGCTCTTGTCGCTTCCCCCACTGATGCAAATGTTGCTTGACAACGGGAACCAGATCCTAACTTTGACACGAAGTTGTGGTCACCAGAGCTCCTGTCACCCACATCTGTGTTGACACTAAGCAGATGTTGCTCAACATAAAGGGGGAACAATAGGAGCTCTGATGACCCTAGCTTCGGGTCAACATTGGGATCCGACCACCATTTCCAAGCGACACATCAATGTCAACATAGATGCAGGTGACAATGGGGGAGCAGTAGGAGTTCTGATGACCCTAGCTTCGAGTCGAGGTTGAGATCTGCCCAACAAGTCAGTGGCGAGGGTCCCACAACCATCTGCATCGACATTGATGCAGTTGCCAAGCGGCAATTGCATTGATGTCGACACATATGGTGGTGGCCATCTCGTCACTGACCTGTTGGGCGGATCCCAATCTCGATCGAAGCTGGGGGCATCGAAACTCCTACCGCTCCTCCCACTGCCGCTCGTATCTACATCGACACTGATGCAAATATCGCTCGGCAACAGGGGCTGCATCTCGACCTTGACATGAGGCTGGGTCTTTGGAGCTCATGTCGTTTGCATCTATGTTAACACTGATGCATATATTGCTCAACATCAGGGAGAGCGATAAGAGTTTTGGTGACCCCAACTTTGTGTCGAGGATAAAATTCGCTCCTCATTGTCGAGCGACATCTACATCAGCATCGATGTAGATGTGAGCAACAATGGCAGGAGCGGTGGGAGCTCTGATGACTCCAACTTCGGGTTGAGACTGGGATCCACCCAACGGGTTAGCGATGAGGCGGCCATCACCATTTGTGTCGACGCCAATGCAATTGCCGCTCAGCAACTGCGTAAGCGTCAATATAGATGTAGAGCGACATGGGGCGAGCAACGATGAGATCGATGACGTGCTCCTCATGGAGGCGAATGACGTTGTGATATGAGCAGACCTTATCATCATCGGAGGTAGCCAGGCAGCAACATCAGTGTCGACACCAACGATGCTATCGTCCGTCACCACCGACGTCGTTCGTCATCGATCGTTAAAATTATCTGTCATTTATTTTCATATTTTCGTTAGTAAAACTAATATTATTAGGATAAATAAACTTAGATGTTTCATTTTTATAACTATAGGTATGTAAATATAATTTTTTAAAATATAAAAATAAGAACCATACATGTAGCTAGCTATATAGAGTAATCTAATCTGTAATGAGTGTAAAGAGCACCAACGAATATTTTGATCGAGCCTTCTATATCATAAAACGATAGAAAACCCAATCGTGATGATCAAGTGTCAGATTAGTTGGTGCTGAAGTCATTGGGAGCCAATTCACTCTTAGGTTATTTACTTAGGTGATAAGTTGAATTGATTTTATTTTATAAAAAAAATTATCAATCTCAACAAAAATTCATTTCGGAGTTCGATTAAATAAAAATACAACCTTGTTGATATTTTATTTTCCTAAAAAATCAATGGATTTGACGGTCCATAATTTTGCAGTGAGAACAACGATGATCCCTCAAGTTTAGAGAGCAAAGTTGATGCCAACTTCTTTATCACAGGAATAATAAATAAATACTACAGCATTCATTGTCTGTGGTGAGTGATCAAAGAAAGCTTCAATCACAAATACTTTTTCCATTATCCTGCAAATAATATAAGATACTTTATAGGAGCATTCGAGCTTTGATGCTATGCGGTATCCGATCCAGTTTGCCGGTGGGTTCGGAATATTGCTTTACGATTCAAAAATATTTAGAATCTAGTGATGATGAAACGCATGATATATTTTTTATAATAGGATTAGGATTCACAAATACTTTCTTAGTTGTTAAGATAAGTATATAATCAACAGATCGGGGGTCCAAAAGATCTATACTTATATGAGAGATGGATATTATCTTTGATAAAATATAAATAGATCGATGGACGATTTTTCTCATGCCCTTCAATTTTATTTTATTATTTAGTGTGATTATTTTTCTCTAATATCCTAAATGCTCCTCGTTAAATTCATCGTTCTATTGCTTTTAACTAATTATCTCTCGACGTATATCATTTTGATTTTATCATTATTCATGATTTTATCGTTGAAAATAAAAAAAAGAAAAAAAATGATTACGATGAGACCTCAACTATGACAAACCTCGCACGGGAGAAATAGACAACCATGATGAGACAATAAATGGATAGAAGTGATAGACGATAACAAGCGTTATTTAGGATACTAGAAGAAATACCAAATGAAGAAAATGAAAAACGAGAGCATCCGAAAAAAATAAAAAGGGTTTTTCTAAAAAAATCATATATATATATATATATATATGTAATTTTACTCGTTAATATAAAAAAACTTAAGTTGGAAATAAATTGATTTAACTAAGCTTTAATAAGATCATTTAAACGTTGACGTTGACATGAGTCGTCTCTGTTGACGATGAATCGAGCTTTCCTTTCTTTTCCTATCTAAGCAAAGCGCTTGACATAAAAAGTCAAAGTCGAATCGAATAACTGGCCAATGTCAATATCCATGAAC
>LVTN01000422.1:163119-199022 GCA_001649415.1 Musa itinerans | reverse complement strand
AATCGTTAACTAAATTCGATATCGATTCTTAATTGATTCGACTTCGATTGGAATTAAATATAAGGCCGATCTACTTAATCCATATTGACCCATATAAATTCTTTCATCTATCTTGATCCATCTGGACTCTTTTGAAAGTGATTTCTATTGGTCGCTCTTATCATTGTCAGGATGGTCATGGTTCGAAAATTGATGATTTTGATTTTGATTTTGATTTACTTATTTTTTTAATTTTTAAAAAATATTCATTCAATTAGTATTTGAATGGATATAGTTATAAATTTTGAAGAATATTTGATTGTTATTTTTTTAAAAAAAATTATGATCGATTCGGAATCGAACTGAAGTCACCGATTCTAAATTCCAAAAATAAAAATCATCGAATCATTAACTAAATTCGATATTGATTCTTAATTGATTCGACTTCAATTGGAATCAAATATCAGGCCGATCTACTTCATCCATCTTAACCCATGTAAATTCTTTCATCCATCTTGATCCATTTCGACTCTTGAGAAGTGATTTCTATGGGTTACCTTTATCATTCTCGGGATGATCATGGTTCGAAAATCGATGATTTCGATTTACTTAATTTTTAATTTTTAAAAAATATCAATCCAATCAGTATTTGAATGGATATATTTATAAATTTTGAAGGATATTTGATCGTTATTTTTTTTTAATTATTATCGATTCGGAATCAAACTGAAGTCGCCGATTCCATATCGAATATAAGGCCGATATATAAATTCCAAGAACAAAAATCGTCGAATCGTTAACTAAATTCGATATCGATTCTTAATTGATTCGACTTCGATTGGAATTAAATATAAGGCCGATCTACTTAATCCATATTGACCCATATAAATTCTTTCATCTATCTTGATCCATCTGGACTCTTTTGAAAGTGATTTCTATTGGTCGCTCTTATCATTGTCAGGATGGTCATGGTTCGAAAATTGATGATTTTGATTTTGATTTTGATTTACTTATTTTTTTAATTTTTAAAAAATATTCATTCAATTAGTATTTGAATGGATATAGTTATAAATTTTGAAGAATATTTGATTGTTATTTTTTTAAAAAAAATTATGATCGATTCGGAATCGAACTGAAGTCACCGATTCGAAATTCCAAGAACAAAAATCATCGAATCATTAACTAAATTTGATATTGATTCTTAATTGATTCTTAATTGATTCGACTTTGAATTGAAATCGAACATAAAGTCGATCTGCTTCATCCATCTCTACCCATATAAATTCTTTCAATATTTGGGTTCTTACAACGAGTGTTTTGGCTGACACATTTGCAGAACAAGCGCAAAGAGAACGGCATGATGGAGGACCATAAGTTGCAACAAAAGTTGTGGGCATCGATGTCTTCTGCCAGCTTTTCGAATTTTATATTATGCTGTATACTTAGTTACATTTAGTATTTGATGTTTATATTTCAAAAATTATACTGACGTTCCTATAATTACAAATCTAAAATATCTAATCTAAGTTTTACATATAAAAAGATAAAAAATAAAAGATAAAAATATAAATTTTATGTTCAATGGTGGACGACATTAGTGGTTGTGGACAATGATGCTGCTAACGTCAACATGACGTAATTGCTTGGTTGGCTCCGACGATGAAAATATCTACTCTCATTGCGATGCCACCTGTTTCCACGAGGAGTATCGCTAACCTCATCATTGCTCGTCCCACTGCCGAGCGACAATTGCGTCTCGGCAACTGCGTCGACGTCAACGCATATGGTGGTGGCCACCTCGTTGCTAACTTGTTGGATAGATCCCAGTCTCGACCCGAAACTGGGGTTGTCGAAGCTCTTGTCGCTTCCCCCACTGATGCAAATGTTGCTTGACAACGGGAACCAGATCCTAACTTTGACACGAAGTTGTGGTCACCAGAGCTCCTGTCACCCACATCTGTGTTGACACTAAGCAGATGTTGCTCAACATAAAGGGGGAACAATAAGAGCTCTGATGACCCTAGCTTCGGGTCAACATTGGGATCCGACCACCATTTCCAAGTGACACATCAATGTCAACATAGATGCAGGTGACAATGGGGGAGCAGTAGGAGTTCCGATGACCCTAGCTTCGAGTCGAGGTTGAGATCTGCCCAACAAGTCAGTGGCGAGGGTCCCACAACCATCTGCATCGACATTGATGCAGTTGCCAAGCGGCAATTGCATTGATGTCGTGACAACGGGACCATATCCTAACTTTGACACGAAGTTGTGGTCACTAGAGCTCCTGTGACCCACATATGTGTTGACACTAGGCAGATGTTGCTCAACATAAAGGGGGAACAATAGGAGCTCTGATGACCCTAGCTTCGGGTCAACATTGGGATCCGACCACCATTTCCAAGTGACACATCAATGTCAACATAGATGCAGGTGACAATGGGGGAGCAGTAGGAGTTCCGATGACCCTAGCTTCGAGTCGAGGTTGAGATCTGCCCAACAAGTCAGTGGCGAGGGTCCCACAACCATCTGCATCGACATTGATGTAGTTGCCAAGCGGCAATTGCATTGATGTCGACACATATGGTGGTGGCCATCTCGTCACTGACCTGTTGGGCGGATCCCAATCTCGATCGAAGCTGGGGTCATCGAAACTCCTACCGCTCCTCCCACTGTCGCCCGTATCTACATCGACACTGATGCAAATATCGCTCGGCAACAGGGGCTGCATCTCGACCTTGACATGAGGCTGAGTCTTTGGAGCTCATGTCGTCCATATCTATTTTAACGCTGATGCAGATACTGCTCGACATTAGGGAGAGCAGTAGGAGTTTTGGTGACCCCAACTTTAGGTCGAGGATAAAATTCGCTCCCCATTGTCGAGCGACATCTACATCAACATCGACATAGATGTGAGCGACAATGGCAGGAGCGATAGGAGCTCCGATGACTCCAACTTCGGGTCGAGACTAGGATCCACCCAACGGGTTAGTGATGAGGTGGCCATCACCATTTGTGTCGACGCCGATGTAATTGCCGCTCGGCAACTGCGTAAGCGTCAATATAGATATAGAGTGACATGGGGCGAGCAATGATGAGATCGATAATGTGCTCCTCATGGAGGCAAATGACGTTGTGATGTGAGCAAACCTTATCGTCATCGGAGGTAGCCAGGCAGCAACGTCAATGTCGACACCAACGACGCTATCGTCATCATTCATCATCGATCGTTAAAATTATCTTTGTCATTTATTTTCATATTTTCGTTAGTAAAACTAATATCATTATGATAAATAAACTTAGATGTTTCATTTTTATAACTATAGAGATGTAAATATAATTTTTTAAAATATAAAAATAAGAACCTTATATGTAGCTAGCTATATAGGGTAATCTAATATGTAACGAGTCTAAAGAGCACCAACGAATATTGTGATTGAGCCTTCTATATCATAAAACGATAGAAAACCCAATCGTGATGATCAAGTGTCAGATTAGTTGGTGCTGAAGTCATTGGGAGCCAATTCACTCTTAGGTTATTTACTTAGGTGATAAGTTGAATTGATTTTATTTTATAAAAAAAATTATCAATCTCAACAAAAATTCATTTCGGAGTTCGATTAAATAAAAATACAACCTTGTTGATATTTTATTTTCCTAAAAAATCAATGGATTTGACGGTCCATAATTTTGCAGTGAGAACAACGATGATCCCTCAAGTTTAGAGAGCAAAGTTGATGCCAACTTCTTTATCACAGGAATAATAAATAAATACTACAGCATTCATTGTCTGTGGTGAGTGATCAAAGAAAGCTTCAATCACAAATACTTTTTCCATTATCCTGCAAATAATATAAGATACTTTATAGGAGCATTCGAGCTTTGATGCTATGCGGTATCCGATCCAGTTTGCCGGTGGGTTCGGAATATTGCTTTACGATTCAAAAATATTTAGAATCTAGTGATGATGAAACGCATGATATATTTTTTATAATAGGATTAGGATTCACAAATACTTTCTTAGTTGTTAAGATAAGTATATAATCAACAGATCGGGGGTCCAAAAGATCTATACTTATATGAGAGATGGATATTATCTTTGATAAAATATAAATAGATCGATGGACGATTTTTCTCATGCCCTTCAATTTTATTTTATTATTTAGTGTGATTATTTTTCTCTAATATCCTAAATGCTCCTCGTTAAATTCATCGTTCTATTGCTTTTAACTAATTATCTCTCGATGTATATCATTTTGATTTTATCATTATTCATGATTTTATCGTCAAAAATAAAAAAAAGAAAGAAGATGATTACGACGAGACCTCAATTATGACAAATCTCACACGGGAGAGATAGACAACCATGATAGGATAATAAATGGGTAGAAGTGATAGACGATAACAAGCGTTATTTAGGATACTAGAAGAAATACCAAATGAAGAAAATGAAAAACGAGGGCATTCGAAAAAAATAAAAAAGGATTTTCTAAAAAAATCATATATATATATATATGTAATTTTACTCGTTAATATAAAAAAACTTAAGTTGGAAATAAATTGATTTAACTAAGCTTTAATAAGATCATTTAAACGTTGACGTTGACATGAGTCGTCTCTGTTGACGATGAATCGAGCTTTCCTTTCTTTTCCTATCTAAGCAAAGCGCTTGACATAATAAGTCAAAGTCGAATCGAATAACTGGCCAATGTCAATATCCATGAACGTTCCTACCCCACAACTCCACCTTGACGTTAAGATGCTTGGGGGCCACCCAATTGGGTTACGGGAGCTATTCGTGGGTGAGACAATGGCGTAGCGTAATATCGCTACGGCAATTCCGTGTGCCGAACCAACGGTTCTGATCGTGGGGTTGGCGAGGGCTCGCCGTTAAATCCTGTGCGTTGCTTCCTTTCCCCCCACCTCGTCACTGTGAGCTCCGTTTCGGACGGCTTTACTAAGGATCGGCGCAGGGGGAGGCGGAGGACGTGGAGGGAGGGAAACGCGGCGGCGTCGATGGAGGCGTCGGAGGGCGGCGGACTCGAAGCGGACCTGGAGCGGAGGGTCATGGTGGCGGTGAAGGCGGCGGAGGAACGGGGGGCCCCGCCGTTGCTGCGGGCGGTCGAGGCGGCGCGGTGCGTACAGGAGCGGGGCCTAGGGCTTCCCAACCCCGAGCTGGGTCGCGTCCTCGTCTCAAATCTCTGTTTCGCAAACAACAACCCGTCGCTGTGGAAGCTGCTCGATCAGACCATGGCTTCCTGCGTCGTCTCTCCCATCCACGCCCTAGCCCTCCTCACTCCCAGGCAGGGATGCGACCCTGACGATCTCCTTGATCGTTCTTTGTCCTTGAATTATTTACCTTTATTTCGTGCATCATTTCCCTCACGTTTGTTGAATCTTCATGATATTTCTCTCATGTCTCTCGTTTCTTGATGAGTTCAGGGTGACCCCTCATCGACGGACGCAGCCGGAGGCCTACCGGCTCTACCTGGTCCTCTTGAGCCGGTACGCCCTGTCATCGCTCTCGGTTGAGGCTGGATCTTGCAGAGACAAGTAAGTTCCCAGCTTCTTTAAGGCTAGGTTTTTGTGGTTCAGAATTCTTTGTCTACATTTCATATCTTAAAAGAACCAATCTTATTGATTCTGTGAAGTTTGAACTCGTCATGTCGATGTTGGAGAAATGGCCTCATGAGCTATCGAAGGTTTGGTAAGCTATCTTCGAGGTCACGGAAAACAAACTTGTTAGCTAACAAGAACTTTTTCACTTTAGATTTATATGTGATAGACAAAACTTAAAAGGGGCAAGTTCTTGATAGGGTCTTTCTATTATTAGCAGCTGCCCAAGAATTCTTCCCTGTTCCATTTCTCAGATGGATTTGTCTGAAGATGCAAAGTTTTACTTGGCAAAAGTTTGGTGATTGTAGTAAAGAATGCTTTTGATTTATTAGAGAATAGAAGATAGTTCGAGACAGAAGTTTAGTTAGCTGATACTAATGGATGGTTTAGTGGCATAAAGAGAAAATCTGTGTGTCAGAATTGGTTCAGACATACACATTATTCATAACTACCAGTAGCCATCCGATTAGCATTCTGAGGGAGAGGATTGGCACAACCAACTGAAAATCTTTCGCTAGGCCCATTTGCAATCTGGTAGGACATATTACTATAATGTGGACAAGCATAATCCTGTTATGGTATGTGGTCCCTTTTGGGTTTCAGTTTCATCTCCTTAATTGAAGGCCGTTGCCATTGAGGGGCTGAGCAGCAAGAGGTCTGGTAGAGAAGAGCTTCTTTGGTATATTGGACATTGAGCTCTCCAGTATGGACGAGACACTAGGTGCCATGCTGTGAAAGAAGATGACAATTTGCAATTATGAGAATAAAGTTCTCCTTTGGCTTTCGTTCACCTAAAATGCCGTTTTGAGGGCTGAGCAACAAGAGGTCTGGGAGAGAAGAGCTTCTTTGGTATATTGGACATTGAGCTCTCTAGTATGGACGAGACACTAGGTGCCATGCTGTGAAAGAAGATGACAATTTGCAATTATGAGAACAAAGTTCTCCTTTGGCTTTCGTTCACCTAAAATACCATTTTGAAGTAGGAAGTTTTGCTGATGTGGCATCCCACAGGTGTAGATATTAAATTAAATGACATGTTAGTTTGAGGTTTTCTTCCCCGATAAGTACAAACTCAGACAAAATAAAAGACAGTGGAGTGAATTTGTATTAAGCTGCTCAGATAAGGTGGATATGTCTTCTTCCAGCATACTTGGTCCTAAATATTCACTGTGGCTTAACCAATGTAATCAGTGCAAATAACTGTATTGAATAAAAGTTTGGAAGCAGAGAACTTATCACATCAAATATTTCGCAATAACAGACTGTATGAAGTTAGGGGCTCCTTATTTGTTTTCTATTACATTTTATCATCAGGGATGACATCTGGGTAATACTAACTCCTTTTCTTTAATTTAATACTATGGATTAATTCACAAAAATTCATCACTCTTTAATTCACATATCTCCCAGTAAAAAGTGCAGACCGTATTACCTCTGTCTACTGGCCAAGGCACCTGAACCATTGCTTGTGATCGGACATTTCTTAAGATGATGAACTCTGCTTGGCCTCATCCTTGCATGAGTTTCTAAGAACTAAGAAATTGCAAATGTTAAAGTGTAGGGATAGGTCCTTTAAATTTGCAAAATTATATAAAGGTTCAATCATGTTGACCTTGATATCATTTAAACTTAACTTAGATCTCTATTTCATCATTGTATGCAGTACTGAGTAATATTGTAGAGAAGATGTGCTACTTGTTGTTGTTGTGATAATAGTGTTATAACATTTTTATATTCTAAAAGGAATGACATTGTGATAATAGTGTTATAACGTTTTTATATTCTAAAAGGAATGACACAGATGGATAGGCTCTTTGGTGCTTTAGCATCATTCTATTCTTCCAAACTTGTGCAAATTAAAGAGGCTGATAAGTGAAAAAGAAAGCATACTGGGCTTTTTTCTATTTTCCAATTTGGGTTATTTTTGGTCCATGTGCTGAACCCTATGTGCAGGCTCTCTAGCACTTTGTCTAGGTTCTCAAGCACTTGGATAAGCTAGTCAAAAGAGAAGACTTTTCCTGCTTGGTAAGTTTGTGTGTTTGTTGATTTCTAAATATATGTCCCAGGCATGGACAAACAGGAATGGGTAACTGCTTGATCACTGCATATGTTATCTGGAGATGCAGTATCACTCAGCATCTGTTATTGCATGGATTTACATTCATGTCAAAGTTCTACATATTGGAACATGATGTGCTGCTTTTTGGTTAAGGCCTTGCTGGCACAGTTGGAAGTCCTCTGTGATTTTCTCTTAAGAGGAGGATAAGTTTCTATTAGTGGCATTTGAAGTTAATTTGCAAGATGCAAGCATGAAAGATATATCTTTTCATACCTTCAAGTTCTACAACGCCTGATCCAAAACTTGTGCGCGTGTGTAGACAGATAGATGAATATTTTCTTCATTTTTTCTGCTGAGTTCACAGAAAAGATCAGAAGCCTTTAGCATATCAGTCACAATATAAAAAAAGAGGAACCAAGTTGCAGCAGACGTCTATCAGGACTCTTTATCATAATATTCACAAAACTTCTGTAGCTCATTCTATCGTAGGCTAAACTAGATGATATCTGATTCTTATTGCAAGTTCCTAACTCTGGAACATGATTAGAATTTTGCTGTTATTTTGAACTGGATTTTCTGAGTTATCATAGATTTTGTACTTTGTTCTAGAAAGTTGACTATGTAAGTGAGCTGCCTGAGGGTTGATTGCATCAGCGCATGCTCCCAATCAGCTCTGAGGGAATATTTTCCACTTAGCACTCTTGAAAGAGTCATAAGTAGCTTCCCTTGGGTATTTGACCCTGGCTTGGTCTTATATATGAAAGAAAGTCAAGCAGGGTAAGAAATGTTTGTCGCTATGCCTAACAACACATGCCTAGTATTTTTCTGGACCAAGAGTCATACAGAAAATTCTCTCAATCCTGCCACAGAGATCTGAAGAAGAGACAAATAGATGAGAAGGATAATAGAGAATAAAAAAAAGGGATGTTTTGTTGCTGTAATAGCACTTCTGTGCTTCTCGTTAGCACTACTTGCTTATTTCCTCTTTATGTTGCTATGCTTGTGATTTCTTGTATTCATCCTGGATCGTAAACGGGGGCTTGGCACACGCTAATGTGGGGTTTGGGGACGGTTAATAGATATAGTCTCACCCTTATAAGTAGACGAGCTGTTTCCATAATTTCAAATGGCCTCTATATTTGCAATCTATCTGTCCTAAAATAAAATTTAAGGTCTTTATTCTTCAGTTGTTGCCTTGTCTTGTCTGGAATTTATGTGAGTCCCTAAAATTTTCTTTTGAATTGGATAAATGTGCCTTTTGTGCATGTTTAAAGTCTAACTCTCGAGTGCAAACTGAAATTTGTAGCCTTCTATTGACCCTTTGCAATATTATCCATCTTGCAGGATTGCAAAATCAGTTGATGATGCCCTACAACTTTCAGATACATATGGGGTTAAAAAAATGGATTTTGGTCATGCAGTTGTTTTGTTTATTATGACTGTTATCACAATCTTGATTGATTGTACAATTGAAGATTATGGCTTGCGATTGGTATCCACAGACAAACATGGCAGTGTATGTGCTAATGGTGGAAAACAAGTAATGGAGTTAGATGTTAAAGGGAATTCATATGACAAGAGAAATGAGCATCGTGAACATCTACGTAGAACAAATGCTTTATTGGCTATTGAGGTGGCTGAAAAAATTTCTTCAAATAAAAAGGCAAAAGCTTTTCTTCATCTCATCCATATCAATATGTATGTATCATCATGACTTTTATGTTTCAATCCTCTTTTTATATTGTTTCATGTAGGATTATTCTTAAAGAACATACAACATAGTAAAATCAAAGGGCTTGTCTCATTTATTTTGGAATAGGATCTCTAACGGACCACACAAGATAAATTGCCACCATGGGTGAATCTTATAATGTCCATTGATAATTTTGGTATTCCATGAGATTTTGTTTTTGATAAAAAGCTTTTAAGTTTGTTGTGTGAACCTTCTTTTTCATCTTTATTATGTTACAAACAATTTGTAGCTTAAATGCATATCATTTGTGATGTTGATATTGGATAGATAGAAGGATATAGTGGCCTGAAATAACTTTCATTATATCAAGTTTTTTTGTTAGTAGAATTCTATGTAGCATGAAACCATCGATTAAAAGGGCTTGTTCACTTATTTTTATTCGTTGGAGCAATTATGGTGATTCCTCCTCGTATTGACTTGTTTAATTGGAAGTCATAGGATACCTGGTTATAGGCCATAAAATAGATATGGAAAATATAATGGCAAACTATAGTCAATTTGAGCAGTTCATCTATCCTCAGAAGGGAACCTTTAGTAGCTGTAATTTTGGCTTTGAAGCGTGCTTTTTCTCTTAATAGATTACCTAATGCTGGTCTTACTAAGAGTGAATTCCCCTCCAGTGGTTGCATATAACACCAACAGCTAGTACATGAATTCACTTGCTTGCTTGGCATGATTTCTCGTGATTGCTCATATTGGTTTCGTCAACCTTTATCCTCTTCCTTGTCTGCTTTGTTATTGTAATTCCCCTTGAGAAGACAGAACCAGACTATGACAGATATTTATTGAATGATGATGTATATGCAGTGACTATTGGATTTCTACCTGAGTTACCATATATTGACATGAGTCCTATTTATCTCCTTTTCCTGATAGCTAGTTCCATTCCCTGAACACCTTGTTAAGATCCTTGTCCCGTACTGAGGCATTAATCAATCTTCTCGATTCGTATTGGAGCTTCTCTTTTTGTGAAGATAGCCTATAGACAACTAGCAGAGTGGTGATGCATGTTACTTATAGATATCTACTGAAAGAGAACTCTGACAGTACCTGATAATTGTCATAGAAGCTTCTAAAGTGGAGACCTGATTTTAAACTAGTATCTTGTTTTCAATGAGATTATTTCAAGGAACTATGTCGTAGTGATATCCTGATTCCTGATTGCTGATAAAGATTTTATTCTAAGCACAGGCCTGAGAAGTTCAATGGTCTTCTTCAGAGACTGCAAACTGTCGAATCCAATATATTGACATCAGAGAGTTTCTTATCACTCAGTCCTATTTTGAATAAATTGTTCATGAATATAAAGAAGGCAATGAGTACAGAACTCCTTTTGAATAAGCATCAGCTTCTTGGAGCTCTAGCTGATGCTGGGCCATGTAGCTTGAATTCATGTAACAGTTCTGGGGCTGGAAGGGATGCTTGTTGGATTCCTATTGATATTCTGATGGAGAATGCAATGGATGGGAAGCATCTGTATGCCATATCTGCTGTTGAGGTTCTTACAGGTGCCAGTTTTCTTTCTTGAACCGTTGTGTTGGTTTTCTCTTTTTATTGGTTTAATTGAGTGTCCTTGTCCAATTATGCATATCTATTCTGTCACAAGGACTGTCACTTATCATCTGTTCTTTAAACAGAATTGACCAAGACACTCAAAGTAATTAACCAAGCAAGCTGGCAGGAGACTTTTCAAGCTCTTTGGGTTTCAGCTCTCCGACTTGTGCAGCGAGTTGTGAAAATTCTGTGCCTGTGCCTACAACTTTTATCTGTTACAGAAATTTATGTATTATACTCATGATTCTAATATTAGTTATTCTACTTGTGCACAACTAGGATCGTGAGCCTCTGGAAGGACCAATACCTCATCTTGATGCAAGATTGTGCATGCTACTTTCAATTGTCCCTTTGGCAATCGTTGCCGTCGTGAAGGAAGAGCTTGATATACGTTATCCTGTCAACAATGGCTTTTTGAGAAGCAATTCACATGAAAATGAAGGGAATAAGTTTTCTTCTAAAAGGCATGGATTGATATCTTCCCTTAAGATGCTAGGACAATTTTCAGCACTTCTCTTACCTCCTCCATCAGTTGTCAATGCAGCAAACAATGCTGCTACAAAAGCAGCAGTCTTTGTTTCAAATTACAAGGCTGGGAATAACAATCTAAATGTTGTTGGGCATAATGATTCTTCTATAAAAGCAGGTTTGTTTGTCTTGATAATTTTCAAATCATCTTAATCTCAGTGATAAATGTAATACTCAGTTTTGATTACAGACTCTCTCTCTATCTTATGGCTTTTAATTTACCATTATAGGAGTCATGGTACTTTCAACTTAAAACTAAAATCTATAAGCTAATGAGAAAGAACTAAACTAATCAGTTACTTATTTCATGGAAGGATCAAATAAACTCAACAGTTTCGGTCAACAAGTTCTAAGGAATCTAATGACTTAAGTCTGACTGGATATCATAAGAAAAAAAAAAAGAGACATTAAATTGAAAATTACTTGCGATTTAGGTTTGTGGAAGACCTAGTCGATTAAATCAAACCAATAATTTTGAATTAGTTTTGGGTTTGGCTTAACTTCATAAACCGAGCAAATAGAGCTTTAGGAATTAGTACTAGGTTAGGTGTAGGTCAACTTTAAATCTAGATTTGCCATACCGCGGTGTACCGTCCGATATAGGCAGTATATATTGGTCTGATAGGGGATCAATATGGGTGGTACATAATAGTTTGTCGGTATATCCTATCGTACAATGTGTTGGTATGTCAATACATACCGTACTAACGACCGATCGATACATCGGTATGGATCAATAAGGCAAACCATGCTTCAAACAAAAATTTTGCGAAACTTTCACAATTTGTAAATTTTGCGAAACTTTTTTCATGATCCAACATAAATTAGTCTCAATAACACCGGGTAAAAGTGGACTCAAATTATGGCTTACAGCACTTGTAGGTTTTAATAAGGCTCACCCAAATCCAAAATAAAGTTGAGATCATCAATTTATATTCAGTTAAATTAATCGACTTGCTTATCACACAACTAACCTAAGCTCAAACTAGACCAGATTTTGTCAAATCAAGCACTTGGTTTATCAGATTGTTACTGGTATTATTGTTGTTCTTTTACATATTGCTTTATTCTTTCTTCCCCTTCCTTGACGTCAAGTCACCCAACAGCCGACCTGAAGCTGTGAGTTTCTTCTTTCTAATGTATTTTTTTTCTCTGCACATGTAGTTGGGAATATGCTGCATCTAATAGTTGAAGCCTGTATTGCAAGAAATTTGATTGATACATCTGCTTACTTTTGGCCTGGTTATGTGGGTCCATCTGCTTTGTCAAGGGATTCAACTTCAGTTCAAGATTCTCCTTGGTCAACCTTCCTTGAGGGGGCTCCACTAAATGGTTCTTTGAAAAACTCCCTTATGGTGACTCCTGCATCTAGGTAATCTAAATCCTTTTAGAATAACTTGTTAACTGATAAAGTTTAATGGCTGCATTTCTTGGTTCCAGGCATGTCCTAGCTGTAACAGTACTCCATGTTTCTCTATAGACTATAAATATGAATTGATATGACTGTATGAAATGTCCTTGCATCATATGTGGCCCTTGTTAGCATTGGTTTCTTCATCAAATTGAAAACAAACAACAGAAATTGAGAAGGCCTTTAGCTGAAAAATATTGAATGAACTTAGTAATTGTTACCTTAACTGGAAGAAAGAAACATAACCTCTTCTGATGGTGTTACCTTCTCTATTCGAGGAAAATATCTAGTACACAAATAACTTGTAAAACCATGCATCTGCTTCAAAAACAATTATCTCCAAATGCAGCAAGCTTGTTCATGATGTCAACCACCTGAGCACAACAGTTGAAGACAAATGACAAATTAATCCTGTCGAAGTTGTTCTGATTTTTGTCACTTTCCAACTTTCAATAATAGAAAAAGTAAGGCCATCGTCCTGCTAGCTGGATGGTTGTGCATCCAGGACGTCTTCCTGTAGGGCGGGTTTTGAATCCTGAGTTGCACCTGTATGTAGTGTAATGCCTAATAACTATATATTAGTGAAAAGAAAACAAGGGAATAAGTACAGAAATTTTGATAAATAGGTAACACCTTTGACAAGGGACATCCTTTTCGTTGTGTCGCTCCTGAGTTATAAAATATTAAAAAAGACAGTATGCTGAGTGGTGCCATTTGGTCCATTGTGGATGCTTGGTTGGACTGGTAAATACTGATTGGCCATAGTGGTCAATTTGTGCAGGTCCAGTCAGTATTTTAAATATTGATTTTCACAGAGAGCATATTTTTTAAGCATGATGTATATTTAATATTCGTACTCCAAACTAGCATTCATTATATTTTATGGCATTGGTTTTGTTTCAGCTCTTTAGCCTGATTGAGTGATAGTATCATGACACTGTTTATGTATACATAAACAGTTACATTTATATTCATTATATTCATGATCTTACTCTGCTGCTCTTTAGTTTAGTAGAATTGGAGAAAATGTACCACGTTGCAGTCAATGGATCAGAAGAAGAAAAATTAGCAGCTGCAAAGATTCTCTGTGGTGCATCCCTTGTCCGTGGCTGGAATGTCCAGGTAAAGAACTTGTATTCTTCATTATTTGAATGTCCTGATTCAACCCAATAACTGTATAGGAAAAAAACTATGTAATTTTCTTTTCACCTTTTTTATTAGTCAAGGGTATAGTTAATATTGAATGAAATTTGTGTATTTTAGATGCCTTATAGCTGTCAATGTCCTTTGATATTCAACATCAGTTATCTATACGATCCCAATGTGTCAAGTGGGTTATCCTTTACAGATTAATTTCCACTTCAGGAACTTTGTATTTGTCTTCACTCTTAATTTTCTCTTTACTGGTCCAGGAACATGTTGTGCACATTGTGGTGAAATTGCTATCTCCACCTATACCTCCTGATTCTTCAGCATCTGGAGTTGGGAATTATTTAATTGGCCACATGTCTGTGCTCAGTGCTATTTTATTTGGAGTTTCTTGTGTGGACATTGTTCATATTCTTTCTTTATATGGGATGGTAAGCAAAACTTTTTTGGGTGAAATACATTTCTCCACAGTCACAAATTTGCTGATTTGTAATTCATTTTTGTTCTGAATATCATTAATAATGTATACGAAGATATGTCTATGATTGCTGATTTTGGTTTGTATATAGTTGATGGTTTAATCAAATCCTCTATTGTTCCTTCTGTTCCTCCATAAAGTGATAGGATTTTCACCTTTTATCAAGCACAATTTTCTTTTAAGGGAAGAAGGCATATTTGAAAATGAATGGAAGGGGGTTATAGAGGGAGGAGAAAGAGAGATTAGAGAGGAAGAGAGAAAAGCTAGTTAAAAAGAACAGAGATGTTGGAGAGGAACTATAGAGGGAGTATTGATAACCCCAATTAGTGTTAGTTTTAGAATTTAGTATTAACATCATAACATGTAGTACCCAATACTCTGTAATTGTGATGTAATGATAATATTTCCAATTTCCCAGGCTTTGCTCAATGTTACAATTGTCGAAACGTTTTTATTCTAGAAACCTATGCAAGATGGGAACTGTCAAGTGATATATGCATGGTACTCTTGTTTATTCCTGTATTAATGCATAACATGTTTGATTATTTACATCACATTCATTTTCTAACCAACAAAAGGATTTGCAAATCTACATTTGCTTGTACCTAAATATACCTCTCTTAAATTTTCTTCTCATCACTGATTCAAGATATTGGTATCTTCAGGTTCCAGAAGTTGCAGCAGCTTTAATGCCACTTTGTGAGGCTTTTGGTTCACTGACACCTCTTTCCAGTCATAGATCAAGCACATCTGAGGAACCCTCTGTTTACACAGTCTTCTCGTGTGCATTCCTGTTTCTCATTCGATTGTGGAAGTTCTATAAGCCCCCTCAGGAACACTGTATAGCAGGCCGTGGAGGCTCCATGAGGATGGAACTAACGCTAGACTATCTTTTATTGATGCGCAACAGTCGTATTACTTTGCAAAACTCTTCTCCTGTCGATAGAACTGTTAGTAACATGGACCCATTTTATTCATCACCGAGTCAACCAGTTTACATTGACTCATTTCCAAAACTTCGGGCTTGGTATTTCCAGAATCAAGCATGTATAGCCTCCACTCTTTCTGGTCTGTGTAGTAAAAATCCTGTGCATCAAGTTGCCAATAAGATTTTGAGTATGATCTGTCGAAAAATGTCGATAACTGGACCTGTTTCTGGTAATCCCTCATCAAATTCTAGTAGCAGCATAAGTGGATCACCTGTAAGTACGAGTGACGATTCTTTTCAAAGGCCAATGCTTCCTGCATGGGAGATTCTAGAAGCAGTTCCCTTTGTTCTTGAAGCTATTTTGACTGCATGTGCTCATGGGAGGCTTTCATCCCGAGAATTGACGACAGGTTTGATGCACGTATTTGTTGATTGTTCTTCTTGCTTCTTGTTTGTATTTCCTCTGTTTATTCTTGTGTTCTAAAACACCTAGCCTTTTTTACTTTTTGATCTACCACTTTCCAGTATATTTAGTTGTAGAAATCTTAGGTTAAGTGGTAAAAACTCCCATCTACCATGTATTAACAAATAAGGTGTCCTATAATTTGGTTTTTACAACCAAGAAATTATTATTACAGAAGGATGATAAAGAAATATTTTCATAATAACATTTCATCAATCGAGCACAAATTAGAATGTTTTTATCTTGCATTAAAGTGTCTATGTTTGTCTCAAAATGCTATTCTCTTTATTTAGGATGTAGGCAGCAACATGGTATATACTATTTTGTGCTGTTCCTGTCTGCTGGTATTGTCATAAATCTGTGGCATGGTGAAGACCTGTCAGCACTCCAATCCTTTAGCTCAGAGCTCATGTTGATTCGGCATGTAGTGTTGTTTATGCCAACACATAGTGAAATCATCCTCTCAATCTCAGTTCTCATCGGACTTGTTTAATTTTAGGAGGTTTGAGTTTTTGACTAAATTTTAAGGCCAAAGTTCAAATATGCATAAATAAAACAAAATATTGTCTTTTGACTCTTTTCTTAATGTCATTATTTTACAATATTGGTGGCTTTAGGCTATTGTCCTAACTCCTAACCATGATTTATTAACCAATCCAACTATGAAATATGGATTAATTCTGATCTAGGTTGTTATGTTTGGATTTATAACAGTTAGGATCAGCTGTTCCTGTCTGATACCATCTAGCAGTGTTATTGAACACTTTAGACATTTGAACACGTAATCGTAAGACGCGATCTGACATTATTTGGTAAGCAGTTTATTAAAGTAATGATCAAATATATCCATATGTATGCTCATTAAATATTATAAGCACAACAATATGATAGAAACCTATTTCCTTCGGGTGCTTAGGGTACTTAGCCGAATGCCTTTTTGTTGCTCCTTGGTCCTTATTCCTAGATAGCCTCAATATGCTTCTACCCGATGAACTTAAGGTGAGCAGTGAAAAGGCAACATTTATTGATAAATCTGATCCTGTGTGCAGGGCTCCTGCTATAGTGAGGTGTGGGACGTCAATTTACACATCCTTAACCAAAATTTAACCGTGATTACTCAAGTCGTAGAGTAGCAATTTTTACATGGTGTGAAGGCTTGCCAAAACAGTATTTATTATTACTTACCTATAGGCGTGTTATATTGAAGAACCTACTCCATGTTTTTGTCTAAAAGTCTAGATTAAACAAATCACCTTGGGATAGCTTGGTTGCCTAGTTAGCCAACCTGGTGCCAAATGCTGGCCAAAGTTGGGCCTGTTATATGATAAAAGGGTTAAACATAAGTTCAAGACTCTTAACTGCTTTAAGCATCACTCAAGAATTCTACCGTCCTCTGTGAAGAAAACAGAACCACAGGGTCTCAATACATAGGGGTTACCATGCTGAGGTCGAGCCCACACATAATAGAAGACACTTGGTGTAGTCCAGATTATGCATGGAGCAGTCTAGAGGATGCTTGAAGGGCTTTATTTTAAAGCGCAAATTCACTCCAAGCACAAATAACATGACCAAATCTGAAGATTTAGTCATGTTATTGATGTTAGTCCAGGTTCCATTTCAAGTCAATTACTAGGCTAGTTGTTGAGTCTAATTTAGTTGGTTGATAGCAGTAAATAGATTTATTTCAGCTGTTTTGTTATTCTGTTTGACTTAAAATTCAGATACATTTAATATGATTGTTGATTTTCTTTTGGTGGATATTTTTCTGTAGTGCTAGTCATGGAAGGTTTTAAGTTGGGGTCTATTCCATAAAAGGAGCATGCACTCCTTAGACGTTAATGTTTTGAGTTATTGAAAAAGTCATGTGAAAAAAATTGGCCATCAACCCTTATTTTCTTTTTCCATCTTCCATTGGTTCTTTTTTTCTTCCGTCTTGAATCCTTTATTCTCTATTCTATTTATCACACACTAAATGGCTTTAGTTTCTCTATTTCTAGTGCTCATGTCAAAGGAATTACATTACTACACTGTTAAAGTTGATAATTTGTAAGAGCAAGCCACACTTTTTCACTATTTGAGGCAAGGTTTGCTGTACCGCCCGAGTCGGTATGGTATGGGCAGGACGTACTGGTTTGACTTGCCACTGAGACGCGGCTCGCCCGAGTCCCAGTCGGCACGCCCCGGCATACCATGTGTTGGTATATCGGTATAGACTGGTATGTATTGTACCGACAAATCTTCGAGACGGGTTTGGTGCCCGAAATGACGAACCCTGATTTGAGGTCAAATTAGCTATATCTGTTTAGAAACACGTCTTGGACATACCCCCTTGATCTCGAACAGCTAGCGGTGACATCTCTAAGAAATCAACTGTGGACAGATTGAATATCTACATATAGTAATATTTTTTACCAAATGATTATATTTTTGTCCACTTGGGATATAGTTCCTCTTGCAAAGTTAACTTTCTTTATAACTGGTGGATTTCTAGGATATGGTTGGAGTGGAAAGAGCACACATCTGAGGATGACGTCAAATCTTGGTAAGAGGTGTAACTTGGTTTGATTTACACAGAACCCTGGATGCTAGATGGTCTGAGACCTTGAACCTAGAGGGTGCACATTTGGGGCATCAAGTCACACTTTGATGAGAGGTGTATCTTGATTTATTTACTCACTGCAAGTGCTTTGGATCTTAGTTTTCTCTATGTGGCAAGACTGGGTAGTTGCTACTACTTGGTTGGCCTTAAACAATCTGTCTATTGGTAGCTTTTGCTACTTCGGCATTGACAAGACACATCTGCTACTCCAAATGGCATTTGTGGTGATCTAATGACCAATAAACTGGTGGAAAGTTATACTCATATAGTCTAGCCAATTCCATGGTCTAGTAGTTGTTTGCTTGGAAAGGATCTCTTGTTTGACTGAGAGGGGACAAAAGCGAAGGATATTGGATTGTTTTACCAAAGTCTGAGCTTTACTACAATTTCCCTTGTTTGGCAGCTTTGTTGTCATTTAGTTTGTATTATCATTTGGTGCATCGATCCAGAGGGAGTCAAATTTCAACATGAGCCTTTTGTTCTGGGGAGTATTATTAATTTTAAATACTGCATTTGTTAGGATTAGTTTTAATTTATATTGTGCTAGAAAAATGATAAGATCTTATCTTTAGGAAGTTAGATGAGTTTTAACTCGAAGATGAGATAAAGTCCCTATTTTATTGAATCTTATTAATAGTTGAATGATTAATGTATAAATAAGCCTTAAAGGGTTTAAAGATGCAGTAAAACAAGAACAAAGTTTTGAATGATCTAATATTGCTGTCTTTCTCTCAGCTTTCTTTTTTTTGTGATAGTTGCTTCCATCAGCTTCTTTATTTCTCAATCCATACTCCCCTACCACGTCGCATTTTCATTCTTAATTTAATTATATTTGATATTAAAATGTTATCTTAGACAAATGATGGATGGATGGATGCTATACCAAATTAGAGCATGGTTTGCACTACCACATCACTCCCTTTAGTGTCATCGTTGAATCTATGCAGATAGACACTAAGCATATGCACACGATTAAATTCATAGGTGCGTAAGAACTTGTCGTTTCATTTCACTTAAAAATATAGTGTATACAAGATGAAGCCATTTCATTTGACTTTAAAATTTATTGTATACAAGATGAAGATGTTACATTTCACTTTGAAAATAGTGAGTATACAAGATGGAGACAAGCACGTATCTTTCTTTAGTTATTGTGTGGACTATTAATTGGCAGTATTGGAAAGTAACTAAACAAAAAGTCACATTATGCCTCTGAATTGCCATTTTATATTCTACTTATCTTCTTTTAGTACCACTAACCACAACTTTTGTAGGTTTGAGAGATCTTGTGGATTTTCTGCCAGCTTCTCTTGCTACTATCATTAGCTACTTTTCAGCTGAGATTACTCGTGGAATATGGAAACCAGTTCCAATGAACGGAATTGACTGGCCTAGCCCTTCTCCAACTCTTCTCTCCACTGAATCTGAAATAAAAGAAATCCTTGCCTCCGCTGGGGTTCATATTAAGAGCTGTTATCCGCGTATGTGTTTTGTTTTATGTTCTGTGGTTATGCATCTTCTTGGTCATAAAAATATTTCATTTCTGGTTCTACTTTTACTATTAGATTCTTTCTTTTGCTTTCTCTATTTTGGTTGAGCAACATTCATCCAAAAACTGACATCAGTTTAGACTGAATTTGGCTACTTGACTAATTCCTTTTTTTTTGTGCCTTTAGAAGCTGAACATAAGAATAAGAAGTTGAAACATCATAAGATATTTATTTACAAATGGCATGAGAGACCACCTGGTTTTATCTGGAGCAGCAATGTGTTATCTGTGCCATGGTATATGCCATATATCCAAACAACCATAGTCTTAGTACAAGTTGTTTAACAGATCACTTGAGATACCATCCTCAAAACAGTAATGAAATTTCCACCACAGAAAAGAGAGTACGTAATATCTGAAGAATGTAGGTCATACTTCTGGGTTGGTATCTGAATATATATACTGGAAGGAAAATAAGAGTGAACTAACTACAATTTTATTGAAGATGTTCATCCAACAATTCAGTTACATGGTCTATGTTGCTGAAAAGTTAATCTAGATTATATTATATTATAATTTCATATATTTTTCTTCCTTCTTGACATAATTTTTAATTTTATATATATATATATATATATATATATATATATATTCTTTTTAGTTCCACTTCCTCTACTAACATAACTATTTCTGGCAGGTGGGATGCCACCAATGCTCCCATTGCCAATGGCAGCTCTTGTGAGCTTGACAATAACATTCAAGCTCGACAAGATATATATATATATATATATATATCAATTCTTTTTAGTTCCACTTCCTCTACTAACATAACTATTTCTGGCAGGTGGGATGCCACCAATGCTCCCATTGCCAATGGCAGCTCTTGTGAGCTTGACAATAACATTCAAGCTCGACAAGAGCGTGGAGTACATCCATGGAGTTGTCGGTCAAGCCCTTGAGAACTGTGCAACGGGCTGCACCTGGCCAAGCATGCCAATCATAGGAGCATTATGGACTCAAAAGGTGCGAAGGTGGCATGACTTTATCGTCCTATCTTGCTCACGCTCTCCCTTCTCAAGGGATAAAGATGCTGTTGCGCAGCTGATAAGAAGCTGCTTCACAGCATTTTTGGGTCCTTCGGTTGTTGGAGGTTCTCACATTACAGCACATCGTGGAGTCAATGGACTTCTAGGCCAGTTTATGTCCGACCAGGGTGTCCGGCTACCAATTGCACCAGGGTTTCTCTACCTCCGGACTTGTCGAACCTTTCATGATACCCATTTTGTCAATGAGGTGATTTTCAAGCTGGTCATTGAGTGGGCACACAAACTGGCAAATGAGTGGGCCTCTGATGGGCCTGCCCACCTGAAATCAAGTCGGATATCACTTGCAGCTGCTGCATCAGGAGTACAGCAGGTGGCAACACTGGGAACGTGCCTTTTGTGTATTGCAGGTGGTGTGGAGATGGTGCAGGTACTCTATGAGGAGACCTTGCCAACAATGCTACTGTCAGCTGGGGGGGAGAAGTTAGGTGGTGCTGGGTCGGTATCCAACATCCTACAAGGCTACGCTTTGGCCTATATGCTGATCTTGTGCGGGGCTCTTGTTTGGGGGGTCGGAAATACATCCCCAGCATACGCATCGGTGTTCTCATCAAGGCGAGCCCGGGTTATAGGAATCCACATGGACTTTGTAACCGGTGCTGTGGAGGGCAACATAATTCTTCGGTGTGATCCGGCAACGTGGAAAGCATATGTATCATGTTTTGTGGGCTTGCTGGTGAAATTTGCACCAGCATGGGTGCATGAGGTGAAGCAGGAGACTCTGCGAAAGTTGGCCAGCGGCCTGAGGGGGTGGCATGAGTGTGATTTGGCTTTATCACTGCTTGAGCGTGGTGGTCCCTCATCCATGACAGCGGTGGTGGAATACATGTTGTGATTTATCCCATTCGATGTTGCTTCTGTAGATTTTATAGAGCAGATATCCTGATCTTGACACCCGCGTTTCAGGCTGGAGCAGTTTTGTATCCAATCCGGTTCCATGTTCCGATGGCTTTCGGTTGTCTGATGAATGTGTATGTGGGGATGAGTTATTTGATATCCGTTGGTACGTGTCACCTAAAGAGCATCAAGATCAAATTTTTTCTAAGCGTCCACTTTGTACAGGTGTTTGAAACAAGTTTTTGAGTTGAAGCTCGACTTAAACAGTCTGTAAAGGTCTCTTACCGATGAAGGTAAGACTTTTGGGATTGCGCCCGCCGGCGCAGGCACACGTATCTGTTAGATGAGTAGTATGATTGTTGCTCGGTCCAAGGCTTTATGAGCAAATTCAGGAAGGATGTTAATTGGAGAGATGACAGGGTCATATGTGTATGGGTTCACACAGCCGTCTGTAGTAGTAATGGCACTGACGGGAGTGTTTATGAAAGAAGAAAGAATCGGAGTCTCTTTTTCTTTTCTTTTATAAATTTATGAGAAATGGATAATGTGGTTAAGACTTTTTGATGATACAGTAGTGTTTGATCCAAACATTGTAATTACACTACTAATTACAATAAAACGTTCATTTACCACTGAGAATATGGATTGCCAATCACCTGTTATATTTTATCAGCTCGATCATTCTATATGTTAATCAATTATTTTTGAATCATGCTGTGTGTGCGGACATCAACCAGATAAACGAGATCTATGAATTTGTGATTTCAATTCAGGCATAAAAATTATTTTCACATTTTATGCAGCATATTACAGTTTTTATGCTTTCAGGCAGAACCTAACAGATTGGATCAAGCCATTGTTCTTGTGCTCGAGGACAGAAGAGAAAGCAAGAGAGAGAAGAGATGGCATGCGATGGGTGTTGGACTCTTCCTGAAGAAGAGAAAGCAAGAGAGAGAGAGAGAGAGATGGCATGCGATGGGTGTTGGACAGAAGACACATGATGGGTTTCGGATGCACCGATCAGTCCACCAAGTCTTATTTATTTGTTTGTTTGGACATTCGACTTGTCACTCCTTAGTCAATGATGTCGATGTGTCTATATAATATATAAAGTAGAGAAAGGGAGAAAGTTGAGGACCAGACTGTCGAGCAACAAATGTGAGAGAGGAGATCATTGCAATGAAAGATGAGGACCACTGAGGAACATTTTGGTTGTGGATGTAATATAACCTGTCATGGAAAGCCATGTAAATGTGAAGATGATCCATTATTTATCTACTTAACTCATTTATATTAGGTTGAAAATTCAATTCGAGATTTTATTTTATGTCTTTTATACTTGGATTTAAAAAATCATGTGATCATTCATTCACCATAATATAAATGGATCCAATCATATTTATATATACTTTATTATCAAAAATTAAAATCAAATTTACGATGTGTTTCTTTTAATATTATTCAAAAAAAATTTATCTGATTTACAAGCGTATTGTCATCGGATTCGAAAGCTACAACGATATCGATATACAGAACTAGACTCGCATTCTCATTTCTTCATATTCTTTTCAAGACCGTTATAAATGATGAATTAGAGACTAAGAGAAATTAAAAATAATATGTAATAAGATCTTTATTTTGTTCTTTTATTATTTTTTATCAATATTTCTCTTTAATTATAACGAAAAAAATTAATATTTTACCGTGCTAGACTCACTTACATATCAATATTCGGCATGTTTTTTTTTATAAGTAAGAGTAAATGATCTAAAAATTTTATACGTAAATTTAAAAAATCATATTGTTATTTCTCTTTTATTAATTTTTATCAATATTTCTCTTTAATTATAACGAAAAAAATTAATATTTTACCGTGCTAGACTCACTTACATATCAATATTCGATTAGGATCATACATTTATTTTCTGAAAAAAATATTGATAATAGAATTTTGAAGTCGGATCTCATCTTATCCCCTCACCGTCGTCTTGTCCGGCGATGCACCGTTCGGTAATCCACACGATTCACATCGTACCCGCGGCTGCTTCTGCCTGCCGTCCGACATGAACACTCAATGCCTCGTACGACTCCCACCTCAGTTTCACCACCCGCCGTCGTGACTCCCATCTCCGATAAACCCCAACTCAGAAAGAGAGAGAGAGAGCAAACAATAACATCATCCAAATGACAAACGATGAACAAGAGATACATATATAACGTATGAGGGTTCCTTTGGATGAGACCTACTCTTTCCACGAACCAAAGTGCTCTACAACATCATGACGAAGAAGATGAAAGAAGCATTCTTTCGTCCAAAGAAACCATAATTAATTTACAATGCCATCATTATCCATCTGCTTTCCGCCACTGTCTCCTCTTTTTCTTCCGTCCATAATAACATAAAATATATTATCCCATAAGATACATATATTTCCGTACTTATATATATTTAAGTGAGATCGAATTCTTCAAAGAACACAATTTCTTTTGATAATAATAATGATAATTGGTTGGACCAATCTACTACACTGTAAAGGATATGGGTGCGGTTCGTAGGCTCGTGAGGAATTATCCGTTTTGAACGATAGACGTACCTATACGATTTTGTCTTTTCCAAATATATGAGCTTAAAAAAAAACTTCTAAAAGTAAAAGAGACCTGACGAACTTATCAGTCATTGGTTCCCATACTCCTCAATAAATGTGAGACTAAATGATCTTATTAAAAAATTATGATAAATATAAAAGTATTTAGAAAAGAGTTTTTTTTTTATTTTTTTATAAACTTATTTTTTTAAAATATTTTTAAAATACTTCTGTAGATATAAATTTTTTTTTTTTCTTCTTCTTTGAGAAATCTTATCTAAGCTTATCATATCCCTCTATCTTTAGATGATCTTGTCCGTTCTGATCATACCTCTTTATGAAAAAATGATAAATAAATAAAGAGAAAACAAATAATAGATTGATGTTAAGAGAAGATACATTTAGTAATCGAGAGATTATAAATAATAAAATTATATATTATTATTATTATTAAGGATAGCTAATAGCAGGCTATTATTATCAATAGCAAAATAAAAGAAAAAGAAAATAGTAAATTTTGTTTCAAAAAAGTTCGTAGTTTGATTAATCTAATTAATATTTTCACATGAAATAGATTTATTTACGGGTCCGATAGGTGGATCACGTAAACAGCTTATTTTAATCAGGAGACTTCGCCAGACACGGTTTCAATGATTCGGTCACACGATCCGCTGACGCGTGTCCACTAGGATGGAGTGACCGTGATTCCTGCACCGGAAAACTCGGCAGTACCATTTACACGAGAAGGTTTACACTCTCCCCCGCTCGCTCGCTCGCTGCTCTCTCCGTCCTTTTCCGCTTTCCTTGTTCTTGTGTTTGCGGAGCCAAAGCGAGTGAAGTGAGAGGCGAGACTCTGAGACGGATGAGGAGACGGGAGGAGGACGTTAGGCTATGAAGAGTTTCGTGGCGATCTCGACCACTCCGCCGGCGAAGCGTCGGTGGCGTGCCCCCGCCGCGGTGGTGCTCGTTCTCGTCTTCTTCTCGCTGCTCGTACCCCTCGATTTCCTCCTCGGTCTTCACGACCGCTTCCCCTCCGGTGAGTCGCTAGGCGGCATTGGCTGCTGCCTTTCTTTTTCGCTTCGATTTGTCCTCCGCTGTGGCGCGGCGAGCGATGCTCGTCTGATCTGCATTCGGGTCGTGGGTTTTGGATCTTGGTAGTTGTAGATCATCCTGGTTGGGAAGTCCGAGACTCAGAGATCTGCAGTGCTGATTTGTTGGAATTAGGGATTTAAGTGTTACTGGGATGAGATCTTGATGTTGGTTTTTGCTACTTGCGCAGGTTACTACTTGACTGATGATCGCCGACCTCCGGTAAGCTTCTCATCGGACTGTGATAGTCTTGAATAGTGTAAGTTCACCTATTAATTGGCATGTCTACAAAACGTTGTGTCGGCACAGGAAACTAGTTCTTGGAACTTTGGTCGTTTGGGTGGTGTTGGTAGTTCTTCTGAGGTTACTTTCTCACCATACTACTGATTTACTTGATATAAGATGTACTAGTATGGTTCCTTGACGGCTGCTCTTCCTTTCGGCTTGCATTGATTGGCTCATATCAGGGTGACGTATCAAGCATTGAGAGGCTCGTCAAAAGATTTGAACCCACCTTCTCAAAGGTCACCTTTGCTTTCTTGAAATGTCACCCTCCATCATAAATTCTTTTTTTTATTGGCCTTCTTCTTCAGTTTGAAGTTTTGAGTTTAGTAAATGGATAGTGCGGCATCCAACTACTTATTGTTGTCTCAAAAGTTCTTTTTAAATTTCACTTCACAAAAGCATCATGCGTGTGCAGTTCTGTTTTTGTTTGGCATGGGCTTAATTCGTTACTTATTAGATCAACGTATTCTTGTTTTGTTAAATCAACATTGAAATGCTATCCAACTATGTAGTGCACGGGAATTGTCATGCTTGTTGGAGGAATCCATTATTAAAAAACAGCTTTTCCTCTCTGGTGGCAAATTTCCAACCATGTCATTGTTGACGGGCACAAATTTCCAAGTTTGCTACCCAAAGTATAGAAGTGCATATATAAATAAATAAATAAATAAATATATATATATATATATATATACATATATATTCTAGTACATCCTTCCGGGAATATGTGGTTTTATGTTTTGCTTCTATCTTCTCAAAATTGGTTCTAGAAGAGCCAAAAAGTTTGTTCAGTACAGTGAACTTATGATATCCTTGTTTCCACATACTTCACAGCTAGAGTCCAAATTATATATCTTAGTATTTGTTGCAAGTGAATCTGAGGCCAAGTCTCCTATTTGTATCCATCATATGTATGTATCTTTGTCTTTGATTAATTTCCTATTGATGATGTCAAGAGTCAGATAATTAAGCCAACCTTCTATTAGTTTTAGCAGAAACAGATCCATTTCCTCAATTAAGAATGAAGTGATGAAATGATAGGGTGCATTGGTCATGATTGGGGACCTTGATCAAGAAAAGTCTAATACATAGTTCAATTGATCATTGTGATTTGTATTGGATGATCATTTGGGATTGAGCAGAATCAGCCAAAAATACCCCCTGAGAAATCAGGTTATTTGTTAAGATCTTGGAACAGATGAAATTGGACAGTTCAGATGATTTAGATGAAATTTTGGTGCAAATATGCTCATCTGGGGCATGGTCCTCATTGGATCAACTTATATTTGTCAGTACAAATTTCTGGATAGTTGGGGCTAAAGATTCATACTCACTATATCAGCAACAAAGTTGATTGGGAATTGGGACAAAGTTCTTGACCACATTTTATTTCCTTCCATTCATAAACCTAGTGACAAACTTTTAAGGCTGTATGGTGTTTTACAATGAATCTGAATTCAACAACTTGTCATTGTATTATGTTGATGTGCTTTTAAATTTGCCATTGAGCTAAGCTATTCTCATGGATTGAATTGCATAGTTATTGTTATGCTATACAGAGTAATTTTTTGCATTATTTTGAGGTTCATTATTTTGTTAGGATTGAAATCTGTCAGGCTGATAGGATATTCTGCAGTAAACTTCTTGTCTGGCTTTTCATTGTGTTACTGGCCGCTGTGCTTCTTTGCTCGAATTATAATATTCTTTATGTGGTTATTTCAGTTCTCTAATCTACATCTTAGTGAGATGTTTTATCCATAATATCTATCAGTCTACGATCTGTGAGTTGTCTCAGTAGTTTCCTCAAAATCATCTCTTTTTTTTGTGTTTTTCAGGATGTTACTGGGAGTGACCTGTCCAAAACTGGTGATCTGCTAAATCAAAAGCCTGACACTAACTCCACAGGGCAGTTGGTTGTAGCAGGGGAGGGCACTGGTTCCAACTCAAAAGCAATAAATTTGAACTCTCGCTCTCAACTAGAGAATACCAGTACCCACTATAAACCAGAAGTCATCATTTCTCACCGGAAAGGTATGCAACATCAAATAATGGAGGTTTTTCACCTTCACAAGTTTCCAGTTCCCATATTCAAAGATCTAGGGGAGAACATAAGGACCAAGTTTAGACTTTGATGCATAAAAACCACAAAGAGATTTAGGATATCAGGATGTACCTGGGCCAGGCAGTTGGTGACCATTTTCTTAAGATATATATTTGAAACTGAGGGAAGGTGGTTGCAAAAATATGGCAACCTACCAGGGTGGTGCTCTCATGTCTTGCCCTCTATTTGTCTCTCAGCAACAGACTTTCTTTGCAAGCAAGAGATTCTTAATCATGACAAACATCCAATATATTTCATATGGTATGGAGTCATAATTATAATAATTTACCTGCTGGATCTGGAATTTTCTGTTTTCTGGTTATGTACATTTATCAGGAACAGTAATGTATTAGTATAAACTGGTTTAGGGAACCATTTTTGTTAATATTTTGACTGGTCCATGTAGATTGGTTGTGTTCTAGTTCATCAGGAAATTTCTCGATGCTGTTTACTCTCTGCTTAGTTCTTATTGTGAACTTTTTGTAGAGATCCAAATGCTATTGATGTTCCATCTTGTTTTATTTTTTGCAGCTTTTCCTAAACCACAAGTAGTTCCATCAAGATCACTTCCAGACTTGACTGCAAAGGTAAGAGTTACCTTTCTGTAATAGCAAATTGTTATGTTTGTATGAACAAATGGCATATTCCTAAGAAATTGGAACAAGATTTATGATATATATTGTGAGAGATATTTCTGTAATATACTAATCTCTTTTTTACACAGACATACTACAATCAATTAAATTCTATGCATGTTGCATTACTTAATTGGCACTTTGAGTGTTTCATGACTGACTGTTGCTATTATGGATTCATGTCACTAAAGTGAAGCCATGTATGTTGATTGTTTATTTTGTTTATTATTTCACATTGTAGAACTGACAATAAAATTTGCACGTTCTCCTCCAGCTTGGTAGCAGGGATGTCAAGAAGAGTAATGCTGAAGGTGGAAATGGTGATGGAATCAGAAAAGATTGTCAGTTTACATTTGGAAGCTATTGTGTTTGGTCCACAGAGCATCAAGAAGTAATGGACGATTCTACTGTAAAGAAACTCAAAGATCAGCTCTTTGTCGCCAGAGCTTATTATCCAAGCCTTGCAAAACTTAATGGACAACAGAAGTTATCTCATGATATGAAGCAAAACATACAGGAACATGAGCGCATGCTTAGCGAAGCCATTGTCGATGCTGATCTTCCAACATTGTAAGCTTTAAGCTTGGTCATACGTTAAGTTTACAGCCTTTCATTTTTTAAAGTTTGCATGTGCCATTTCAGATCGTTAACTGCTTCGCAAATGCATGAAAACATTCTTTTTTATGTTGAACTACAAAGGTCTAGAATAGATCCATATCCTCTGCTTTGCCATCTGAATTACTGTTATAATAAATATCTCATGTTATAGGCATTGACCCTCTTCTTGTTTGTCTAGCAAACCATGCTGTGCTAGATCTCATGCTATACTGTCATTGGTGTGTCATGGCATTCATTGTCTTCATGTAATCTCTAACTGTTCTATCATTTGGATCTTTTAAGCATTGATTGTATATCTAACCATAATATTTTGTCTAATGGCCATTGATATCAGTTGCTGCAGTGTAGTTTGAGAGAGTTGACTTCAAATATATAATTTTTTTTTGCTGAATTAGCTATGATATCTCATTATTTTGGCAAATTTGATAATGCATGCCTTTAGCCACATGGGCCAATACTATGCCCATTTACTTATATACACAAATCTGTTTTATCTTGCTAATGATTCCATATGATATAAAATGAATAGAAATTTGTCTTGGTTTTCAGTGTGGAAAAGAAAATACAGAAAATGGAGCAGACTATCGCAAGAACTAAAGCATGCACTGTAGATTGCAAAAATGTTGACAAGAAACTTAGGCAGATACTTGATCTTACTGAGGATGAAGCCAATTTTCATTTGAAGCAAAGTGCATTCCTCTACCAACTTGGCGTTCAGACCATGCCCAAAAGTCTTCATTGCTTGTCAATGAGATTGACAGTAGAGTTTTTTAAATCACTGTCAACAGATTCCAAGAACTCCCATCCTAATAAACTTGACAGCCCAAATCTTATGCATTTTGTAATTTTCTCCAAAAACATACTTGCAGTTGCAGTTACTATAAATTCAACAGTTGTGAACTCTCAGGTGAGTAAATTTTATCTTTATAACAGGGGCAATGTTATAGAAGTTGTTTTATCTGCTGGTCCTTGATGGCATTTCTTTTTGTGATTTAATAGGTCAGTCAAAATATGATCTTTCATGTTGTCACGGATGCACAAAATTACTACGGTATGAAGCTTTGGTTCGTCAGAAATTCTTATAAAGAGGCAACTATTGTGGTCATCAATTTTGAAGAACTTAATTTGGAACACCTTCATAATGATGGCCTGACAAAGCTATCATTGCCTGTGGAATTCCGTGCTTACATTCATAAAACTGATCAACCAACTACACAAATGAGCACCGAGTACATAACAGTTTTTGGTCACTCCCACTATCTGCTTCCAGAAATATTCAAAAATCTAAAAAGGGTGGTGGTTTTAGATGATGATGTGGTTGTTCAGCGTGATCTATCATCATTGTGGAACCTTCACTTGCAAGGAAAAGTGAATGGTGCTATTGAGTTCTGTAGGCTGAGATTTGGTCAGCTGAAAATGCTTTTGGGCAGAAACAGTTATGATGCCGACTCTTGTGCATGGATGTTAGGATTAAATATTATTGACTTGGAGAAGTGGAGAGAGCATAATGTCACCGGGACATATTTGCAACTCCTCGAAAGTGTAAGTGTTATAACTTTTGATATTTTAAGTCAACTGCATTGAATTTTATGATTTTTTAAACCTAAATTTATGAATATGGAATCATGAAAGAAAAGTATACTGTTTCATAATTAAGTTATTATTTTTAAAGGTTTATCTGATTTATGCATTGCCAAATTATGGAAGCAGGCAAAAATGCTATTTCATTCAATGCAAATCATTAACAATTATATATTCCTAGAAATCATTGAACAATTGTGCATAAAATTTTATCACCTGATTTTTTGAAAATATTAATTCTTAAGTGCATTTCTTAATTTTGTTTTTACTCTTTGGATATTTTTATTGAGTTATGCATCTAATTCTTATCTCTGAATATTTTTTTTAAAAGATCTGATTCTAATTCATTATGTTGCTTAACCATTATATGCAATTTCCTGCCTGTTAGAAAATAGTCTTCCTTAAAAGAATGCCATATTTATCTTTATGCTTGTGCTTTTCACTGGATGATTCCAACCACATGCCTGTTATTAACACTGAAACGAATATATTAGTGTGCATATCATTCTTAAATAAGTTCCTTTGGTTCTTGGTAGGATTATATATATACCTAATGAGCTTTTTTGCCAGTCTAACATACATTTGAATGTGCTCATGACAGTTCGGAACAAAGAATGAAGCATCTCTTAGAGCTGCAGCTTTTCCAGCAGGCTTACTCGCACTTAAGAATCTTATATACCCCCTCGGTGAAAGGTGGTCTTTGCTAGGGCTTGGCCACAACTACAGTGTCAATGTAGAGGATATGAAGACTGCTACATCATTGCATTACAATGGCCAAATGAAACCTTGGCTTGATCTCGGTATACCAGAATACAAAAAATACTGGAAGATATATCTTACACAGGATGAAAAGTTTATGGATGAATGCAATGTAAATCCATAGCTGATACTTTATCTTTGCGTAAAGTTTTGGCATGTCCCCAACAGTGCAGGTAGACCAGTGGCGGATGACAAATTAATCTATCGTTTGTTCTCTGATACTAGAATATATTCCTGTATGTTGGTTGTCAGAATCCAAGGGTAGCTGCATCATGTAAAATGAGGACAAGAAGCATTCTTAGAAAATTAAGAGGTTTGGGAGAGAGCTTTGTCAAGCCGTTACTAGAGAAAGCAGCTGAGGATCCTGAGACTAGACACTGTCGTGGTGATAAGTCGACGGAAAAATCTCCTGGTATAACAAGAGATGTGATTACAGAGACCGCCGAATGTAATGTCGTGGTTCTGGTAATTGTGTTCTGATTATGAATGTTGATTTTGCCATTCATATTCTGATTTATAACGTGATTATTTTTCTGGTACCATGAATCGGATTGGTGCCTATTGCATTTATGAATGTAGATTTAATTTTTTTTTTCCTCCCTTTTCGGTGGTCGGTCATTGTTTAGTTATCTTCCTGAAAATTGTATGCATGATATAGATTTCAAATTTAGAACTTTAATGCCTGGCATATTTATTGAGAGACTATCTGAATGCAAATTATCAGCAGAAGATCTTGTATACCATAGTAAAATTGTTTATCCCACTTCTTTTTAATCTCACCTGTCCCTCCCACGATCAAAATTACTATTTGTTTATTAGTTGCTAGTCAAAAATGACAGTAAGATTGAGATAAGAAAGAAAGTGGGATGAAGCCTTTATAACTCAGCTTTGCAGTTTAGCCTACATTTCTGTGTTGGACTATTATTGTACATTGGTATAAGCTAGTTTAACAAAGCTTGGAACTTCTTATTTGTTGATTATAAAATATACAAATCGAAAGAAAGCTGTGACTTTTATACTCCTCTTTAGAATTGTTTATGTTGCATAAGTTGTTTTCTTGTACACTAATCTTATACTGCTACTAACCATATGTTCATGACTGTAAAGCAGGAAACCGAATGTAGATCAAGTACTAAGGCTGTGATTGCGTAAAAGATGGGAATTAGTTGTCTATCATCAACCACGGCATGATGAAGAAAACATTAACAGCAACGGAGGTAAATCTTGAGGCCTTTGTATATTATAAATATCACAACGTTTTACTTGCGATGAGGAGAACCCGGCAAATTTAGAGCCGAATACATCACAAGACAAGAGGCCCTGCAAAAAAACCACTTATTGGTCTCACATGCCTTTCTCCTTCATCAGGTATCCTCTCGCTCCCTCTCCACCGCGGGCGGCGCCTGTTCCCGTCCCTGCAGTTAGACATAGGGTGGCGGCTTCGGGAGGCCGGCAACCACACCGCAGAGCAACGTGTTGTCCGGGATGTTGTACTCATCCCTCAGGGACCTCGCCGGCGACACCACGCTGATGTAGAGCTGCTGTCCCAGGTAGTGCCTCTCCCACAGCTCCGACCGCAGGCTCCACATCCCCGCGTTGTCGAACGTCAGCATGATCGCCGACCATGACCTCGGATACACCTGTATCGTGTGCCGGCTCACTGCGTCGAGAAGGTTGTACGTCCTCCGGCTTGCCGGCGTCCACTTCCCATGCCCCATCCTGCATCCACGACGTCAAACACCGACCTCGTCAACCATGGACCGGAACTCCTCTGCCCAACTCAGGCGTGCAGTGAGATTAGATTACCCGACGGCGAAGAAGGAGTAGCCGTCCAAATGGAACGACTGAATGCTCCGTTCGGGATTCTCGAGGATGATCTCGATGTAGTCCCTGAAGGTGGCGTTGAGGACGTTAGGCGCGACCGTGATGGTGGCACTGCTTGCCGGTGGTTCGTCGCCGATGGTGTCGTACTCGAACACCTTGTCGGCGACGCCGTAGTACTCGGCGAGCTTGAGTGGGGTGGGGGACTCCACATGCGACACGCCGTTGAGCGCGAAGCGGCGCTTCCCGTTGACGAGCCCGACGGAGCTGGCGAGCTTTATGGTTCGGGTGATGTTGATGCTCCCGTAGTGGTAGGAGCCCTGGGGGTTGGGCCGGGCGGCGCTGGCGGTGAGATTCCACCGGAAGGACCGCCACTGGTTGAAGGACCATGCCCAGCCGACGGGCCCCGCCGGCAGCTCGGGTGACGGAGGGACGCTGGAGCCGGCATATCGGATGATGCCGGTCGCGGTCCGCATGTACTTGGTGAAGCGGGTGGAGGCGACCATGTAGTAGTCCTTGGGCTCCTGGTTGGCCGTGACGAGCACCGAGAAGCACTGCCCGACGTGAATGTCGAGGGATTCGTAGTCGTTCTGCACGGTGTGCGACCCGTCCATCTCCACGAGCTTCATCAGGTGGGACTGAATCCGGAAGTTGAGCGACACCTTCAGGCCGACATTGCAGATGCGGTAGCGGTACGTCTTCCCGGCCTCCATGGTGAAGAGCGGAGCCTCATCTTTGCCGGCGGCGTCCTTACCGGGGCTCCCATTGATGATGACGCCGGCCGGGTTGCCGATGCTGCGGCCTGCGTCGAGGAGCTGGGCGAGGACCTTGTCGCTCTTGGTGTACCAGTCACCGATGAGGACGGTGTAATCATCGGCAGGGTCGTCGAAGGGCACGGGGATGAGAAGGCGGCTGTTGACACGAAGGCCGCCGAAGCCTCCGACCGCCCTGTGCATGCCGACGGAGGGGAAGTAGAAGTAGCTTCCGATTTGGTCCTTCACCTGGAAGTGGTAGGTGAAGTTCGTGCCAGGAGCAATAGGGCAGTTGGTGCCCGGCATGCCATCTTGCCATGAGTTCTTCCTGTGCTGGATTCCGTTCCTGCCACCACATAAATCATGTATGAAGAGAGCAAGCTTATCGGCTACTTGCGCCTCGAGGTGCACGGAGATGGAGAACAGACCAGGTCAAGAGGAAGGGCTCGTCGAGGTGGTTGAAGACGTTGATGACGATGTTGTTGTTAGTGGTGGAGTTGATGTTGGGGCCGGGGAACTGGCCGTTGATGAGGATGACCTGCTGAGGGACGCCGAGAGGCGAGGCGGTGCCGTACGTGACGTTCCACGTGAAGAAGAGGTACGGGTCCTCCGCCTTGACGGCGGAGAGGCAGAGAACAGAGAGAAGGGCAAAGAGCAGGACGCTCGACATCTTCTCGCCCGTTGCCCTCCCTACGCTCGACGCGGAGGGAGGAGAGGTCGGCTCGTGGCTTTACGACTTGGGCTCCGGTGGGAGTCATAATTTATGATGGATTTGGGTTTGAACCATTCAAAGGCTTTCTCTCCATTGCTCGGTTCTCCGTGCTTCTGCGTCCTGCTCCTCAGGCTGCATTCCACCAGATGAGGAGGACCGAGGAAAGAGCGAGAGAGAGGATTAACGCAGTTGTGGGGCCAGAGTGTGGGCCACACGCGGAGGCTACGCGAGTGTAGGGTCTCGTAACCGGGAGCGCAAGAGCTCACGGATCCGGGTTTTGTGTTGAGAGAACTCCGGATCTGATACCACCAACGAACCATTCGGTAAAACTGATTCACCTTGATATTCTTCGGGGTTGCCGTGGCCTTCCGCGGGAAACTTATTTGATGTGTTTACCAGGTGAAAATAAAAACTAACGTTATTCATCCTAAATTAGTAACCTGATGAGTATAAGTGCAAATATGAATAGTCAAAAAAGATAAGACCCCATTTAGAGATAAATTTTTATACATGATCATAAAGAGATAGAATATTCTAAGAAAATATAACTTCTAATCACCTTCAACAATCTTCCCTTGGCCTCTTATCTACGTGGACAAGAAGGAAGGAGGTAACACGTAACTACTTATCTTGGACCTCTGCCCACTTGGGCAAAAGGATGGAGGGTGACATTATCTTCTCTTTCTTCCCTAGGTACTATCCGACATATCAAGCTCATACCTTTTCATTCCATAGTCGACCTACACGAGTTCGTTTGGCATATTTAGTCCATTATATACCTCGTATCATCCGGAACGAGTTCGCCTGGAACATCCATCCAGAATCCCCTCCTCCAGCATTGTTGATGGTGATCTAGTACTAACTTGCTCCTCGTATCATCAAGGGACATGCCTCAGTCGGACATAGTTCGAGTTTCTAACCTCCATGCCTTGAGCAAATATAGAGGTCGGGTGCCCCGACCTCCACACCTCCGACGGAGGTGGGGGTCAAGTCCTTGACCCTTGTGCCTCAAGCAAAGG
>LVTN01000422.1:127478-162506 GCA_001649415.1 Musa itinerans | reverse complement strand
AGCTTCCGATCTGGTCCTTCACCTGGAAGTGATAGGTGTAGTTGGTGCCTGGCGGAATAGGGCAGTTGGTGCCCGGCATGCCATCTTGCCATGAGTTCTTCCTGTGCTGGATTCCGTTCCTGCCACCACATAAATCATGTATGAAGAGAGCAAGCTTATCGGCTACTTGCGCCTCGAGGTGCACGGAGATGGAGAACAGACCAGGTCAAGAGGAAGGGCTCGTCGAGGTGGTTGAAGACGTTGATGACGATGTTGTTGTTAGTGGTGGAGTTGATGTTGGGGCCGGGGAACTGGCCGTTGATGAGGATGACCTGCTGAGGGACGCCGAGAGGCGAGGCGGTGCCGTACGTGACGTTCCACGTGAAGAAGAGGTAGGGGTCCTCCGCCTTGACGGCGGAGAGGCAGAGAACAGAGAGAAGGGCAAAGAGCAGGACGCTCGACATCTTCTCGCCCGTTGCCCTCCCTACGCTCGACGCGGAGGGAGGAGAGGTCGGCTCGTGGCTTTACGACTTGGGCTCCGGTGGGAGTCATAATTTATGATGGATTTGGGTTTGAACGATTCAAAGGCTTTCTCTCCATTGCTCGGTTCTCCGTGCTTCTGCGTCCTGCTCCTCAGGCTGCATTCCACCGGATGAGGAGGACCGAGGAAAGAGCGAGAGAGAGGATTAACGCAGTTGTGGGGCCAGAGTGTGGGCCACACGCGGAGGCTACGCGAGTGTAGGGTCTCGTAACCGGGAGCGCAAGAGCTCACGGATCCGGGTTTTGTGTTGAGAGAACTCCGGATCTGATACCACCAACGAACCATTCGGTAAAACTGATTCACCTTGATATTCTTCGGGGTTGCCGTGGCCTTCCGCGGGAAACTTATTTGATGTGTTTACCAGGTGAAAATAAAAACTAACGTTATTCATCCTAAATTAGTAACCTGATGAGTATAAGTGCAAATATGATTAGTCAAAAAAGATAAGACCTCATTTGTAGATAAATTTTTATACAAGGTTGTAAAGAGATAGAATATTATAAGAAAATGTAACTTCTAATTACCTTCAACAATCTTTCCTTGATCTCTTATCTATGTGGACAAGAAGGAAGGAGGTAACACGTAACTACTTGTCTTGGACCTCTGCCCACTTGGGCAAAAGGATGGAGGGTGACATTATCTTCTCTTTCTTCCCTAGGTACTATCCGACATATCAAGCTCATACCTTTTCATTCCATAGTCGACCTGATGACATGTTTAGTTCGTCCGACACGAGTTCATTTGGCATATTTAGTCCATTATACACCTCATATCATCCGGAACGAGTTCACTTGGAACATCCATCCAGAATCCCCTCCAGCATTGTTGGTGGCGATCTAGTACTAACTTGCTTCTTGTATCATCAAGGGACATGCCTCAGTCGGACGTGGTTTGAGTTTCTAACCTCCATGCCTTGAGCAAATGTAGAGGTCGGGTGCCTCGACCTCCACACCTCCGACGGAGGTGGGGGTCAAGTCCTTGACCCTTGTGCCTCGAGCGAAGACAAGTGTTAGGCTTCTCGATCTCCACACCTCTGGTAGAGACGGGGGGTCGGACTTCTTGACCCCTATGCCTCGGTTGTAAGTGGGGGTTGGACTACTCAACCTCCATGCCTCAAGCAAAGGTGAGGGTTGAGCTTCATGACCTCCATGCCTCGAGTAGAGGTAAGGGTTGAGATTCTCAACCCCAACGCCTTGTGTGTGTTGGGAAATCTTGATCCACACCTCTGGTAGAGACGGGGGTCGGACTTCTTGACCCCTATGCCTCGGTTGTAGGTGGGGGTTGGATTTCTCAACCTCCATGCCTTAAGCAAAGGTGAGGGTCGAGCTTCATGACCTCCATGCCTTGAGTAAAAGTAAGGGTTGAGCTTCTCAACCCCAATGCCTTGAGTGTGTTGGGAAATCTTAGGGGCGAAATCACATGCACAACGGAAGAACAGAAAATAAAATCCCCAATTCCCCAAAGATTTGTTCGTCCTCGTGCGAAGTCTTGAGGGCGATATCACATGTGCAGCGGAAGAACAAAAAATAAAATCCCCAATTCCTCAAAGATTTGTTCGTCGTCGTGCGAAGATTGGTGCGCAAAAATCCGTGAAACTTAAAACTGTATATAATAAAGATTGTGTTATCTAGGGAGATCGTATATCCCTGAATCCTTGTAGATCTCTAGGAGAGGGTGAAGGACGTCAAGCGCCCTCCTCTCTAAGGTGATCCACACAGTAGGGCTACGTCGACGCTCCTCAAAACTCTAGGCCTGCTTTGAGGTGGAGATGGGGAGGAGAACATGAGAGGCAAATAAAAGGCTCTAGCCTATGAACCACTGAATCCTTCTTATTTATAGAGGTCCCCTGTCAACTTAACCCTAATGGATTCTCTCATATTAGGTATTGGATCTCCATCCAACTACCCAAGCCTCTTAGATTAGTTGATCTCTATCCAATTATCTCTTATGAGCTTTTATTGGATCTCATCCATAGGATCCAATAATTCAGAGGTTTATTGGATATCCAATAAGATAAGGGCTCCAACGGATATCTCATATTTGAACCTCTACTTATCGCAATGCCTACCATATGTGTGTGACCCTCTAGGCCCAATATCGAGCTGGCCGTGAGTTATACCTATTAGAACTCCTTCTAACTTAGTGAATTATTATCTCCGTAATAATTCACTCGACTCATCGACTACGGACGTACTAGACCAATACGTCGCAATCCCCAAACGATAAAGGGGAATCCAATCCATTGGACCCATCTGTCCTTAGTTACCGTATACCTATAGTCCCTCATCCATCTAATATCCTAGAGATTGTATACCAGGTATGGTGCTATTAGACCCATACGGTTTCTACTCGAGTCTCGCTCTAATCGGATTCTCTCGGAGAACTCTTTCTCTCTCAATCTGAATGACCCTAGCTAGGGATTTGTCTGAGCAAGAACACATGAGACATTCCTCTCATGACACCGAGAGTGGATGATCATCTATCAACACTCAATAGCCCTCGTAAGGTTAACTACCACTCCCGAAGATCGGTTGTGCTAGATCTGGGACATCCAAACCTATAAGTCCGGTATCAAAGAGTGGAGCACTCATACATGATAACTTTAGTGTCTCAAGTCTAAGGACTAGATACACCATTGAAACTACGGAATCACTATCTGACAATAAGGCATCATCAACCATCTAACATTCCGTAAGCGGATTAATTAGTGAACTCATTCCCCAATAAGCACCTGTATTGTATCCCTAGTGTCCCCACACGAGCAGCTATGAGACTAGCTGCATCCATCATATGGACGGGTATACAACACATCAGTTTGTCCGGTTATCTCGATGTCCTTCTCGAGTAACCTATGATCGGGATTATTTAGGATCTATGTTTAAAGGCGAATCGGTCTCATTATTGTGATCGCGCGTGTGCAACAAGCAATATAAAGTGATAAATACCAAAATATAATAAACAAAAAGACTGTGTGTCAAGTCATATGTGTCATCACTCACGTGATTGGCTTACAGGGCACGTATGACTGGCAGGGTGGAGGCGAGGTTGGTCCTCTTGACACCTATACCTCGGGCAAAGGCAGGGGTCGAGCTTCCTGATCTCCTTGCCTTAGATGGAAGTGGAGATGGAGCTTCTCAACCTCCGCACCTCAACCGGGGTGGAGATCTAGTTTCTTGACCTTTGTGCCTTGGGCAGAGGTGGGGGTTAAGCTTTCTGACTTCCTCACCTTGGATAAAGATGGAGGTTGGGCTCCTTGACCTTTGTGCCTAGGCCAAGCTGGAGGTTAGTCTTCTCGACCTCAATGCCTCAAGCACATCTTATTTTGTGTCTTTCGTCATGGCGGGTTTCTTCTAACATAGGTTAGGTTTTTTTTACTCATATACCTCGTATATATTTTATCTTGTGACTTTTATCATAGCGGGTTTCTTCTAGTACACGTCGAATTTCTTAACTCTTATGTCTCGGACATTTTTTTATCTTGTTCCTCTCATCGTAATGGATTTTTCTGATGTAGGTTAGACTTCCCGACCTCCATGTCTCGGGTATATTTTGTCTTTTGCCTCCTATAATGGTAGGTTCTTCTGATGTAAGTCAGAACTCCCAACCTCTATGCCTTAGGCATATTTTGTCTTATGTCTTCCGATATGGTGGGTTTCTTCTAACACAAGACAAGTTTTTTCAACTCACGCTTCGAGCATATTTTGTCTTATGCTTCCCCTTGTAACAAGTTTCGTTTGGCACGGGTCAAATTTTTTTCAATTCGTGTGCCTAAGATAATACATTTGTATTTTCATTTAGTCTTCGTGCATCGATCACTTTTATATTTTCCAGGATGATCTTTGCATATCGATCACTTATACATTTTAGATCACTTATACATTTTCAAGGTATCCCTTCCTCAGTCAATTGATGTTCCTTTATAATCTAATCTACCCGACGAGACACTTGTAATAGCATGATACTCATTGTGGCTTAGTTAAAAAACTTGTAGAATGAAAATTTCTCATCTTAAGTGGATGATGAAATCGTACAATGAGAAAAAGAATATCACATTTACATAAAAGGTAAGAAAAAAATTTCAATTCATTAATTCATTTTTATCTATGCTCCAATTACAATCACTTATCCTTTTTCCTAAACCACAAGTATAATTTTAAAAAAAGGGAACATTAATAACTATATCAAATCGATTAAACCATTTACCTTTTTCAAAAAAATTAAATTTTGTATATGATTTAAAGGACAATAATTATTAAGCTGTTCTTAATCGACAACTTATGATGTATCTGAAATAATTCTAAACTAACCAAACTTTTTCGAACAAGTGATAAACTACGATGAACCCGCAGCACCTCCATATTTTTTTGATTGGCTTGCAGGACATGTATAACTAGCAGGGTGGAAGCAAGGTTGGTCTTCTTGACACCTATACCTCGGGCAAAGGCAGGGGTCGAGCTTCCTGACCTCCTTGCCTTAGATGGAAGTGGAGATAGAGCTTCCCGATCTTCGCACCTCAACCAGGGTGGAGATTTAGTTTCTTGACCTTCATGCCTTAGGTAGAGGTGGGGGTTAAGCTTTTCGACTTCCTCACCTTGGATAGAGGTGGAGGTTGGGCTCCCTGGCCTTTGTGCCTAGGCCAAGCTGGAGGTCAATCTTCTCGACCTCCATGCCTCAAGCACATCTTATTTTGTGCCTCTCGCCATGATGAGTTTCTTCTAACACAAGTCAGGTTTTTTTGACTCATATACCTCGTATATATTTTATCTTGTGACTCTTATCATAGCGAGTTTCTTCTAGTACGTGTCGAATTTCTTAACTCTTATGTCTCGGACACTTTTTTATCTTGTTCCTCTTATCGTAATGGATTTTTCTGATGTAGGTTAGACTTCCCGACCTCCATGCCTCGGGTATATTTTGTCTTTTGCCTCCCACAATGGTAGGTTCTTCTGATGTAGGTCGGAACCCCCGACCTCTATGCCTTAGGCATATTTTGTCTTATATCTTCCGATATGATAGGTTTCTTCTAACACAAGGCAGGTTTTTTCAACTCTCACACTTAGAGCATATTTTGTCTTGTTCTTCCCTCTGTAATAAGTTTCTTTTGGCACGGGTCAAATTTTTTTCAACTCGTATGTATTTTCATTTGGTCTTCGTGCATTGATTATTTTTGTATTTTTCAAGATGATCTTTGCATATCGACCACTTATGTGTTTTCTGAAATGATTTTCATATATTGGTCACCACCATGCTTTCCAATGTATCCCTTCGTCAATTGATGTTCCTTTATAATCTACCCGAAGAGACACTTGTAATAGCATGATACTCATTCTGGCTTAGTTTAGTTAAAAAACTTGTAGAATGAAAATTTCTCATCTTAAGTGGATGATGAAATCGTACAATGAGAAAAAGAATATCACATTTACATAAAAGGTAAGAAAAAAATTTCAATTCATTAATTCATTTTTATCTATGCTCCAATTACAATCACTTATCTTTTTTCCTAAACCACAAGTATAATTAAAAAAAAAAGGGAACATTAATAACTATATCAAATCGATTAAACCATTTACCTTTTTCAAAAAAATTAAATTTTGCATATGATTTAAAGGACAATAATTATTAAGCTGTTCTTAATCGACAACTTATGATGTATCTGAAATAATTCTAAACTAACCAAACTTTTTCGAACAAGTGATAAACTACGATGAACCCGCAGCACCTCCATATTTTTTTGCAGCTCAATGACCACACTCCTCAAGCTAGCAATCTGACATTGTAATGACAACACAAAAAGTTTGCATGGACTCCAGAGGCCTAAAGGCTTGAACACCAGAGTGATAGTACACTATCATTGTGGCTGCTACAAATAAATAAATATATATATATATATATATATATATATTCCAGAATAAAAATCTACTTAATCAGCAGCAAAACAATCGACAAGGTTCTCCTCCTTATCAGAGGAATGTGTACAAAACTCAATAAAGGTGTAGAGGTTTGGCAGCTGCATACACCAATCTCAGGTCTATTGATGTTGTGAATCTGGACAAAACATGTAAGCATAATTCCAAGCATCCATGACCCCTCTGAGGAACCAAAAAAAATGAGATCCAAAAACCTAGATTGATGGAAACTCATCACAGATAATAATCATGCAAGGCTAAATCCGAATGCATAGACTGTGTAGGAGATTGAAATTTCATGCCCACATGGAAAATGGAGCAAAAACAGAGACAGGTCTCTGTCTCATGTGTGGAGGATCCACAGCTATAGCTGGTTGAATGCTTGCCTTTGGAGTCACCTCTATGTTGGCCTAAGAGCTTATCCACTCATACTACCAACTCTTTATCTCATCCTGTTTCGAAATAGTGACATCAGAGTCTGCAATCTGGTCCTTAATTTTTCCCTCCCTGCTCCCAAGGCTTCAAATAAGAACATAATTAACCCAAACATTTCTTATAGAACAACCCAATTGGAGAAAACAATGAATCAAATATGTGGGTTTTGGCACATGGACCTCACAGAAAGGTTTTAACATGTATATTCTAGTCCTCCATAATACTATTTACATGTGTATTCCTTGATTCTGTTTCCTGCAAATAAAAATTCAATGAGAAAGCCCAACACATTCTTTTTCTCACATCCTACTAGACTCTTCTAGTCTTTTCATTACATACATGCAAAACATTTCAGCAAAACTAGAACATCTTTTTAATAAATCCTTTGTCTACTATGCTGATGTCACCTATACTGGATCATCAAATAAAAGTAAAAGGTAAAATAAAAGCCATTTGATAGTGTACAAGAGAGAGACTACCATCAAGGAGGAACACCAATGCTTGCAGGCATGTACAACTTCCAACTCTTTTCTTTTGCTCCCCATACACCCTGACTTGGAAGTAGTCCATCATCTCAGCTGCTCTTTCTTTTCCTGCTGACCTATTCCGTCACAGTAATCAGTCTGGCTTTATGTCATGTTCTTTGTCGTCTGTATTCTGTGTAGTAGATTATTATATATCTTGGTGGTTTGTGATGGGTAGCTATAGATAGTAGTAGTAGGTGGCAATAGCAATATCAGAAGTAGGGATGTATGGCTGGTGTATTGGCTGATTGATTGCTTATAGATGGCCTTCCTATAATGCTTACACTTAGAAAATATAAGGAAAAAATTGGAAAAAAAAAGGAGGGGAACCATAAACCTTGAACCATTCTGCAGCTTCTCTTTTCTTATGTTCCACTATCCTTTTGCTTTACCAGGAGATACCTGATAGAAATCAAGCAAAAGTTCCAAAATGAGAAGAAACAGCCATAAGCTACTAGTGAAGCTTTCATGTAACAAAGGGCAGAGATCGAGGCTCACCTTTAAGGGGAGGCCTCGATCACTCCACTGGGATTCTTCACGTCTACATTCCAATTTCTCCTTGACCAGAGAACCTGCTAAAGGTCACAAATGATCTGTAGTAAGTTTTATGTAGAAGAACCATTGCAAACTTAGTTCAATGAATTTGTTCAACAACAATTGTGCTGCTAGTGTTTCCCTTTTCTTTTTTACCTTGGCATTTGGAAGAAGCATGAGCTGAAGGAAGGCATGTCTAGTGACAAATTGGTAGGCAGCAATGTGGAGGCAATTAAGTAGTCATTGGTGCTGCTGTTGTTCACAATGTATGAAGTAGCCACGTCTTCACTGGCAGTGAAAGAGTCGAGCATGGATGAAGATTTTGTCGGGGAAGCAAATGGGCTATCAGGCAGGTTATGCTCGATGCTGCAGCCAAGTTATAAGCACATTAAACAAATTTACCCATCTTGCTTCGGAAGGAGAAGAAAACATAACGGAACACATTATTCACTCATTGTTTGTTTATGTTGCACTTCAAAATATTGCAACTGTAAAAAGAATTATATGGGAGAGAACAAATAATAGGTTGTTTGATGTTCAAGCAATTACCTTGGTTGGAAATCACTGTCTTCTTTGGGGTTCGGCTCACCAGCAGATTCCTCCTTATCTGCCTTCTGCTGGAGTAACCGATCGGAACTGTTGGGCTTCTCTTCTGGTGACACGGCACTGAGGCTCTTTTCTATATGAAGAGCATAAAGTCAACTACTAGCAAATCAAGCCATGAACTCTATCTTCAAAAGAACAACAAGAAAGTGGTCATGATAAGTTAACATACCCTCTGTTGGTGACCCTTCATGGCTACTGCTGCTGCTACTGCTGGTATTACTGCTCCTATCAACATCACTAAGTGATTGAGTGACTGCGATAGCGGGGGAGTTGGAGAGGCCTCTTTTGTTGAGATTGAGCTGGAGATTCATAAATCGACTCCCTTGCAGCTCAATGGCTCGCTGCAGTTCTGCTGCTTGTTGCTGCTGCTCCATTAGCTTCCTTCTCAGCAGTAGTTCCTGACTGCTGCCGTTGTACAACCTCCTTGCTCCTGTTATGTCATCAGAAAAATACTTCACTAACCTTAAAAACAAAACATAATGATAACAAAGAAAAAAAGGGGAGAAATACTGGTTAGAGGATCTATCTAACCAAGCTGTTGAAGGTCATAGGCTTCTGTGGCGTCCAGGGCTGTGGGAGACATGCACACAGAGAAATCACCTCCTCTCTCAGCATGCTGCTGCTGTTTCCTGAAGTCAGAGGTTGCAAAGGCCACCATCAAACATGGTTACAATTCAGTGGCACAGATCAAAACCCACAATAAAATATACTTCTTATTAAGGATGAGGAGGGAAGAGTGCCTGTACTTGTCGGGGACTTTTCCCTTCTCCTTGTAGGGCTTGACAAGAACTCGGGAATCACATACGAAGTGCGGGTTGCCCTTAGCCAAGATCAGCTTCACAGTCTCCGGGTAGACGAAGGTCACGAAGCCAAACATCCTCTTCTGCTGGTAAGGGATCCTCACGTCGTGCACAGGCCCATAGATGCTACGAACCGAACAAATAATCGCTAACTAAAGATTAGAACATGAAGGCAGAGGAAGGGAGACCATAAGCATTGAAGAACTGTAAAGCCATGTAGCGATCTGTAGGAACAAGAGAATTATCAACCAACCTAAAGTAGTTAGAGACATCCTCCTCGCTGAAGGTGCTGTCAGCTGGGAAGGTCAAGTAGATCTGCCTCGAACCAGGATTTGCCAGCAAATCGTTTCTTTCGAATCTTGATCTGCAGACAAACTTGTGGGTATCGTCCCCTCGCAGCATCAGTGCTGCTGCGGCCGCCACAACCGTAGCCCTGCAGCAATTTGAGATCCACGAATTCAAAGACGCATCACTAAACTAACCAAACTTTTTCGAACAAGTGATAAACTACGATGAACCCGCAGCACCTCCATATTTTTTTGCAGCTCAATGACCACACTCCTCAAGCTAGCAATCTGACATTGTAATGACAACACAAAAAGTTTGCATGGACTCCAGAGGCCTAAAGGCTTGAACACCAGAGTGATAGTATACTATCATTGTGGCTGCTACCAATAAATAAATAAATAAATATATAAATATATATATATATATATATATAAATTTCCAGAATAAAAATCTACTTAATCAGCAGCAAAACAATCGACAGGTTTCTCCTCCTTATCAGAGGAATGTGTACAAAACTCAATAAAGGTGTAGAGGTTTGGCAGCTGCATACACCAATCTCAGGTCTATTGATGTTGTGAATCTGGACAAAACATGTAACATAATTCCAAGCATCCATGACCCCTCTGAGGAACCAAAAAAAATGAGATCCAAAAACCTAGATTGATGGAAACTCATCACAGATAATAATCATGCAAGGCTAATTCAGAATGCATAGACTGTGTAGGAGATTGAAATTTCATGCCCACATGGAAAATGGAGCAAAAACAGAGACAGGTCTCTGTCTCATGTGTGGAGGATCCACAGATATAGCTGGTTGAATGCTTGCCTTTGGAGTCACCTCTATGTTGGCCTAAGAGCTTATCCACTCATACTACCAACTCTTTATCTCATCCTGTTTCGAAATAGTGACATCAGAGTCTGCACTCTGGTCCTTAATTTTTCCCTCCCTGCTCCCAAGGCTTCAAATAAGAACATAATTAACCCAAACATTTCTTATAGAACAACCCAATTGGAGAAAACAATGAATCAAATATGTGGGTTTTGGCACATGGACCTCACAGAAAGGTTTTAACAACATGTATAGTCTAGTCCTCCATAATACTATTTACATGTGTATTCCTTGATTCTGTTTCCTGCAAATAAAAATTCAATGAGAATCTGATGTAGGTTAGACTTCCCGACCTCCATGCCTCGGGTATATTTTGTCTTTTGCCTCCCACAATGGTAGGTTCTTCTGATGTAGGTCGGAACCCCCGACCTCTATGCCTTAGGCATATTTTGTCTTATATCTTCCGATATGATAGGTTTCTTCTAACACAAGGCAGGTTTTTTCAACTCTCACACTTAGAGCATATTTTGTCTTGTTCTTCCCTCTGTAATAAGTTTCTTTTGGCACGGGTCAAATTTTTTTCAACTCGTATGTATTTTCATTTGGTCTTCGTGCATTGATTATTTTTGTATTTTTCAAGATGATCTTTGCATATCGACCACTTATGTGTTTTCTGAAATGATTTTCATATATTGGTCACCACCATGCTTTCCAATGTATCCCTTCGTCAATTGATGTTCCTTTATAATCTACCCGAAGAGACACTTGTAATAGCATGATACTCATTCTGGCTTAGTTTAGTTAAAAAACTTGTAGAATGAAAATTTCTCATCTTAAGTGGATGATGAAATCGTACAATGAGAAAAAGAATATCACATTTACATAAAAGGTAAGAAAAAAATTTCAATTCATTAATTCATTTTTATCTATGCTCCAATTACAATCACTTATCTTTTTTCCTAAACCACAAGTATAATTAAAAAAAAAAGGGAACATTAATAACTATATCAAATCGATTAAACCATTTACCTTTTTCAAAAAAATTAAATTTTGCATATGATTTAAAGGACAATAATTATTAAGCTGTTCTTAATCAACAACTTATGATGTATCTGAAATAATTCTAACTAAACTAACCAAACTTTTTCGAACAAGTGATAAACTACGATGAACCCGCAGCACCTCCATATTTTTTTGCAGCTCAATGACCACACTCCTCAAGCTAGCAATCTGACATTGTAATGACAACACAAAAAGTTTGCATGGACTCCAGAGGCCTAAAGGCTTGAACACCAGAGTGATAGTATACTATCATTGTGGCTGCTACCAATAAATAAATAAATAAATATATAAATATATATATATATATATATATAAATTTCCAGAATAAAAATCTACTTAATCAGCAGCAAAACAATCGACAGGTTTCTCCTCCTTATCAGAGGAATGTGTACAAAACTCAATAAAGGTGTAGAGGTTTGGCAGCTGCATACACCAATCTCAGGTCTATTGATGTTGTGAATCTGGACAAAACATGTAAGCATAATTCCAAGCATCCATGACCCCTCTGAGGAACCAAAAAAAATGAGATCCAAAAACCTAGATTGATGGAAACTCATCACAGATAATAATCATGCAAGGCTAATTCAGAATGCATAGACTGTGTAGGAGATGAAATTTCATGCCCACATGAAAAATGGAGCAAAAACAGAGACAGGTCTCTGTCTCATGTGTGGAGGATCCACAGCTATAGCTGGTTGAATGCTTGCCTTTGGAGTCACCTCTATGTTGGCCTAAGAGCTTATCCACTCATACTACCAACTCTTTATCTCATCCTGTTTCGAAATAGTGACATCAGAGTCTGCACTCTGGTCCTTAATTTTTCCCTCCCTGCTCCCAAGGCTTCAAATAAGAACATAATTAACCCAAACATTTCTTATAGAACAACCCAATTGGAGAAAACAATGAATCAAATATGTGGGTTTTGGCACATGGACCTCACAGAAAGGTTTTAACATGTATAGTCTAGTCCTCCATAATACTATTTACATGTGTATTCCTTGATTCTGTTTCCTGCAAATAAAAATTCAATGAGAAAGCCCAACACATTCTTTTTCTCACATCCTACTAGACTCTTCTAGTCTTTTCATTACATATATGCAAAACACTTCAGCAAAACTAGAACATCTTTTTAATAAATCCTTTGTCTACTATGCTGATGTCACCTACACTGGATCATCAAATAAAAGTAAAAGGTAAAATAAAAGCCATTTTATAGTGTACAAGAGAGAGACTACCATCAAGGAGGAACACCAATGCTTGCAGGCATGTACAACTTCCAACTCTTTTCTTTTGCTCCCCATACACCCTGACTTGGAAGTAGTCCATCATCTCAGCTGCTCTTTCTTTTCCTGCTGACCTATTCCGTCACAGTAATCAGTCTGGCTTTATGTCATGTTCTTTGTCGTCTGTATTCTGTGTAGTAGATTATTATATATCTTGGTGGTTTGTGATGGGTAGCTATAGATAGTAGTAGTAGGTGGCAATAGCAATATCAGAAGTAGGGATGTATGGCTGGTGTATTGGCTGATTGATTGCTCATAGATGGCCTTCCTAGAATGCTTACACTTAGAAAATATAAGGAAAAAATTAGAAAAAAAAAGGAGGGGAACCATAAACCTTGAACCATTCTGCAGCTTCTCTTTTCTTATGTTCCACTATCCTTTTGCTTTACCAGGAGATACCTGATAGAAATCAAGCAAAAGTTCCAAAATGAGAAGAAACAGCCATAAGCTACTAGTGAAGCTTTCATGTAACAAAGGGCAGAGATTGAGGCTCACCTTTAAGGGGAGGCCTCGATCACTCCACTGGGATTCTTCACGTCTACATTCCAATTTCTCCTTGACCAGAGAACCTGCTAAAGGTCACAAATGATCTGTAGTAAGTTTTATGTAGAAGAACCATTGCAAACTTAGTTCAATGAATTTGTTCAACAACAATTGTGCTGCTAGTGTTTCCCTTTTCTTTTTTACCTTGGCATTTGGAAGAAGCATGAGCTGAAGGAAGGCATGTCTAGTGACAAATTGGTGGGCAGCAATGTGGAGGCAATTAAGTAGTCATTGGTGCTGCTGTTGTTCACAATGTATGAAGTAGCCACGTCTTCACTGGCAGTGAAAGAGTCGAGCATGGATGAAGATTTTGTCGGGGAAGCAAATGGGCTATCAGGCAGGTTATGCTCGATGCTGCAGCCAAGTTATAAGCACATTAAACAAATTTACCCATCTTGCTTCGGAAGGAGAAGAAAACATAACGGAACACATTATTCACTCATTGTTTGTTTATGTTGCACTTCAAAATATTGCAACTGTAAAAAGAATTATATGGGAGAGAACAAATAATAGGTTGTTTGATGTTCAAGCAATTACCTTGGTTGGAAATCACTGTCTTCTTTGGGGTTCGGCTCACCAGCAGATTCCTCCTTATCTGCCTTCTGCTGGAGTAACCCATCGGAACTGTTGGGCTTCTCTTCTGGTGACACGGCACTGAGGCTCTTTTCTATATGAAGAGCATAAAGTCAACTACTAGCAAATCAAGCCATGAACTCTATCTTCAAAAGAACAACAAGAAAGTGGTCATGATAAGTTAACATACCCTCTGTTGGTGACCCTTCATGGCTACTGCTGCTGCTACTGCTGGTATTACTGCTCCTATCAACATCACTAAGTGATTGAGTGACTGCGATAGCGGGGGAGTTGGAGAGGCCTCTTTTGTTGAGATTGAGCTGGAGATTCATAAATCGACTCCCTTGCAGCTCAATGGCTCGCTGCAGTTCTGCTGCTTGTTGCTGCTGCTCCATTAGCTTCCTTCTCAGCAGTAGTTCCTGACTGCTGCCGTTGTACAACCTCCTTGCTCCTGTTATGTCATCAGAAAAATACTTCACTAACCTTAAAAACAAAACATAATGATAACAAAGAAAAAAAGGGGAGAAATACTGGTTAGAGGATCTATCTAACCAAGCTGTTGAAGGTCATAGGCTTCTGTGGCGTCCAGGGCTGTGGGAGACATGCACACAGAGAAATCACCTCCTCTCTCAGCATGCTGCTGCTGTTTCCTGAAGTCAGAGGTTGCAAAGGCCACCATCAAACATGGTTACAATTCAGTGGCACAGATCAAAACCCACAATAAAATATACTTCTTATTAAGGATGAGGAGGGAAGAGTGCCTGTACTTGTCGGGGACTTTTCCCTTCTCCTTGTAGGGCTTGACAAGAACTCGGGAATCACATACGAAGTGCGGGTTGCCCTTAGCCAAGATCAGCTTCACAGTCTCCGGGTAGACGAAGGTCACGAAGCCAAACATCCTCTTCTGCTGGTAAGGGATCCTCACGTCGTGCACAGGCCCATAGATGCTACGAACCGAACAAATAATCGCTAACTAAAGATTAGAACATGAAGGCAGAGGAAGGGAGACCATAAGCATTGAAGAACTGTAAAGCCATGTAGCGATCTGTAGGAACAAGAGAATTATCAACCAACCTAAAGTAGTTAGAGACATCCTCCTCGCTGAAGGTGCTGTCAGCTGGGAAGGTCAAGTAGATCTGCCTCGAACCAGGATTTGCCAGCAAATCGTTTCTTTCGAATCTTGATCTGCAGACAAACTTGTGGGTATCGTCCCCTCCCAGCATCAGTGCTGCTGCGGCCGCCACAACCGTAGCCCTGCAGCAATTTGAGATCCACGAATTCAAAGACGCATCACTGAGACAGACGCCAAGTTGCAAACAATTTAATGCGAGAAAGATGGTACCTTTGGCTCTCATTTTGCTGCTGCTGCTGAAGCAAGAAGCTCAGGGAATTGCTGGAGGACAACGACGGAGACGGTGGCACTGAGCCCGTCTGGGAGTATGGAAACGCCGAGGCCATAAGCTGTGAAACGCCATCGATCCTCTGGCTCTTAGACCTTAGTAGCAACTCCTGGCACTGCTGCTCCAACACCGCATCCATCTTGGTGCCGCCGACCACGGAGGGCGCGACCACAGCTTCCTCTGGGAGCCCATGGAGGAACCGGCACGCAGTACCATTCTTGCAGTAGCCCCTAGCAAAGAAGAGGCACGGCCTCCATCCGAACCCGGCAGCGGGTTCACCGAGGCCGAGGTCCGCGGCGGAGCAGCTCCGACGGTGGTAGTAGCCGTCGACTGCCGAGCCCACCCCGTAAGGGAAGAGCGTACAATCGCCGTTGCTGCTGGGGCTCCGACACTCGAGGTCCGGTTGAAACACGTCGCCTCCGTGCTTCGAGGCGAAAGAAAGGGGGTAGCTGTAATCAGAGGCGGCGGCGGCGGCGTCGCTGAGGAAGGAAAGCTGGTCCGAGCGATGAAACTCATCGATTAGGTCCCCACCGCCGTTACCGACGGCATAGAAGGGTGACGCTCTGAGATTACCGGGGCTCATGAGCTCGTCCGAGTTCTGGAATTCGTCCGACGACCCATTCAGACCGTTGCAGACGCTACTGCTGTCGGATCGCCATGAGGGCAGGGAGGAGACAGCGAGCGGCGACGGGAGCCCCCTTGCGGGAAAGCGGGAGGCGGAGTTCTGCCGGAGGAGGAAGGGGGAAGCCGAACTACCACCGCCGAATGGCGTGCAGGGGGCAGACGAGCTCGGGTCCGGGACGAGGCCGAGTTCCTTCCAAGCTTTCAAGACGAGGGAGCGCAGGAGTGACTCGGGGCCGAAGGCCAAGCGAATCATCTCCTTCTCGCCGTGCTCCTGCAGCAGGAGCAACCCCATGATCTTGGGGGCGTGCTCCGGGTCCAGGTTCTGGATCCTGGAGAACACTATCCTCGTCGCCTCGTAGGCGTCCATGCTTAAATCAATTGATTGGAGTACTTCCCCTCCACCGCTTCTCCTCTTATAGCAATACTGCAACAAAGAAGCCCAACCAGTGTGTGACAGAGAGAGAGAGAGAAGCGAGTATTAAAGGTTGATGTTCACTCTGCGGGGCTACCATCAAAGGACATCAGAAACAAGTGATAAGAGAAAAAGGAGAGCCCAAGCATGCCTTCCATCACAACGAGTAGTAATAGTACTCGGGCACTTACGCTTTCTTCCCCCTCACTTGTAGTTCTTCAAGGTTGCAGCTCCCTGCCACCGACTGACTCCATTTCCGACGACGAGAACAGCTCTTCGACTGCAACGCCACCGTCTGCTATTACTTCGCCTGTAGAGTTTGGCCTCTGACTGGCGTATGGTCCCTATGCTCCTTCTCTTCACTTCTCCCGTGCTTTAGTCACACGGAAGAGATTAGTGAGATTTAGCAGACAAGGCAGTGGTTAAGACAGACCCCTCCACTCCACTCCACCACCCCCTTCCTCTCTTTCCTGACCTCGTTCTTTTGCTGTGCATGTTGAGCATCATACTTCATACCACATTCCGCAACAGGAGCTCACGCATCACTGACATTAGCTTAGCTTCCTTATCACAGAGAATGGGATGAAAAGGAAGCTTGTGCAGTCGTCTTCGCCAGCTACAGCAGCTTCTACCTTACTGCTGCAATAATTTTGTTGAGTAGACGACAACCATGGATGGTAAGAATCTGCTCAAGCAAGCTTAACGTTGCAAAGGTGGAAATGACTTGGCTTTACCCTAATCTAAAAGCAATAAATGACTCGAGACCTACCAAAATCCTTCTTCTGCCAAGATAGGAACTCAAAAGAGTACTGGAGCTTCTATATGTCTGACATCATTATCAGATGGCACAGTGGCAACTTGCAGGTACTACCGCAACCTGCAAATGCAAGGTTATTCTGCAGTTGGATCTCTAATAGGTAACTCAGATTGATGCATAGTGTTTCAGGAACGAACACGGAGTAGTAACAGGGAGCTGATCCATCTCCGGTGGCAGCGGTCCTCGGAAAACAATGATTAGTGGTGGCATCGGAGACGTCTCCTGCTGCTGCTAATTGTTGCTCACAGTAGAATCTGGGAGCCACCTACCATACCTGTGGTTACATGTGTCTGATAGAGACGCAAACTGAGTAGAAACGTAGCCGCTTTTTAAGACCAAGACGTCGCCATTACTACTGTGGTGGTTGGGGTCTTCTTCCAGGAAGTGCCTCGCTGGGACACTCCTCTTGTTAAGGACTAATGTCCTTCTCAAGCACACATCCCTCTTCCAAAATCTTTAGCATCTGCAAAGTACTAGATATATGAGAAATATCTTTAATTATATGAAACCAATCGTCTAACTCAAGAATAGCCAAACTTTTACCGTACTCACCATCAAGCCAGCTAGATAGCACCTGCTCTTCCAACTTGTACCTGTTGGTTGCTTAGATTTTTCTTCCATCTGTTCTTCCATGAGAAGAAGCTCCTTCAGCTCTGTGGAAATTTCTTTCTCAGAACTGGATCTTCATACTCTTGATGATCACACAGGTAACAAACTTCAAAATCTGAAAAATTTAGACCAGGATTTTCAAACTCATGATCTCACAATTGAAATATGTTCGTCTTGCTCAAGGCAGTGAACTAGGCCTGCTCAATTTAGCTAGGTTGAGAAGAGTCAAACGGTAAAAAGAACAATAGTATGGGGCAGGCAGGCTCCAGCTTCATGCCTCGGAACATGAACTACAAACAATGTTGTCTCTAAAGATTCTTCAATGGCATAGGAAGTGATCTTGCTTCCAGTTCTTATCAGTTGACAGTGAGATCATAATACGTACAGAGATTACATAACTTATGGGGACAGATAGCTGTCTTGGTGGACTCACAACTGATGACAGCACTCATTTGTCACTTGCGCAGACAACGTCAGGGTCAGGACTCAGCAAGATCGCTAGATAACAAGTTCGGCCACAAGATCACCATCAAATTGCCTGCATAATTGGCTTTTCCCTTTTCTCACTCTCTCCCTCTTGCTCTCCAGTCACTTTTTTACTGCGTAGGATTACTGCCCTTTCATTCCTTCCCTTTCCTAATTCTTTCTCCCTTATGATGAGAAGCTTCACAGGTCTCCAAAAAGCTTCCTCCCTCTTTCTAGTCCTCAGACAATGCATGCAGTGGTGGCTCCATGATTCTTTTCCTAGTGGGAGTTTCATATCGTATGATAACATCATTAACGAAGAAAGTAGTGGAGATATACCACATACTGCTCCAAGGTGACATGATTGAACTAAATCTCCCAGCCCCACCAAAGCCTCTCCACTGATTCAGCACCATGTGACAGTGTCAGACTCTCTGAGCTGCAATAAACTCTGCAATCACAGGAGTAGTAAATGACGAGAAGTTGCACAGTGTTAGATATTAGGTTTCACATTAACAGAGTACTATAACACATAGCTTGGCAACATAAGATTACATACACCAAGCTGACTAATTTGAAAACCATGACCAAACTAAATAATTGTGGCACTACCCCCTCTTCAGATGTTTAGGAATTAAAACTTTGTAGGCTTGTTCCAAGAACACTCTGGCAGATTGGTTTCAGGGAGACCAATAAAATCTTTTAAGGTGATCCCCATCCCTCACCTTTATGGTCCCTCTCATTGTCCTCTAATGATATCTAGTATAATGACCAAAAAAGGCTACACTCTCTTCCAAGAGATGGAGAAAGTAGTGACTCTTGACTTAGCACTCCAGTTACCCAAGCAAGGATTATTCTGAAGTTGGAGTGGCGAGTTCATGTCTCTGTGAATTCCCATGGAAACATCCTTTCAAGTGCCAGGGGCATACACTAAGAAAGGTGAGGAAGTAACCATCCTCCCCTGTGGGCATCAGCTGGATTCTTAGGTCACACACCCCAACTTTAGGGCCAAAAATACAGGGAGCCTTTTTTTTCCCTTCTTTCTTGTACCTTTTATCCTGGAAGGAGGGAGGGGGTGGGTGGAAAAAAGCTGCAATCTTCTTCTGCTGGGTGCAAACACTGCTCGACTACAGACAAACTTCATTTCCATGGCTTTTAGATAGATTACATTGCCTTGATGCTTACTGTCTCAACCAAAAAAAAAATATTTACTTGTTCATTGTCCATCTACATGTTCCTCCCTCCCTGCCTTTTTCTTTTGATAATTGGAGGACTATTATATAAAAAGAAAGATCAGAACAAAATCATCATATCATATGAGCCAGCCAAAGTCACCGCACAAATGATGCCATTCATCTAAGGGGCTGGTGCTGTCTTCCTAAGGTTCAACCTTAATAATAACTATCAAAATGAGCTCACATCCCACCACTAATAGTTTAAACAAATCTCTACAACGAGGGCCAGCCGATGATAATTAGTGCTAGACAATCATGTTTTTTTTGCTTTTTAGGTATCCATGACTACACTTTGTCTGATTTTTTAGCTTATGGTATCATCATCTGCATATTTTTCTTGTATCAGCAGCATATCTTCCGGGTAATCCCTTTTCCAAGGTGCAGCACCGAAGCCTTACTCTCCTCTAATTTGTAGACAATAAAATAACTGAACACAATTATTGTAGAAGTACGCTATGAAATGAGTGATATAAATTTATGCATAGATGAAATGAACAACTGGGTAGAAACAAGAATGCCAAGTTTCAGGTCAAGATTGAAAAGACTATTACTTTGAAGGAATCAAAATCCAATCTAATTAGCCCTCTTCAAAACCCCAAACAACCAAAACATACTTAATAGTTGGAGTACTAATTTACTGTAACCACTCTCCATCCTGAGGTTTTAAGGCCAGCTATGTCTTCACACAAGCAGAGAAAGCGAAAGAATAACAGAAACTACCACACAGTCCCTCTGGATGAAAGTAACAAATTAAAGAGAGATACAAAAGCATTGCAGAAATGGGTTGCGATCCACCAAAGTATTCAAGAAGTAGGTATTGGTTAAGAAGTCGTTTTCACTATGCATGGAAGGCACTCCATTATTCCTTCGGCACCAACATTGACAAGCAATGAGGAGCAATGGAATAAAATATACACCCAAAGGCAGTCCAGCTAACTTCAAAAGGGATATTTGCATCCTCCTTTCATCTGATTATTTCTTAAAACCAAGTACAGTAAAATTTATAATTTCCTATTGACATTCCACATTCCATTGAGTCTTGGTTTGTCTCCTAATTCTCCTCCATCTCTTGAAACAAATGTTTTAGCTCCTCCAGCTGCTTGCTGCTACTTAAAGCTACAGCTTTGTCTAGGATATTTTCAACCATCGTTTTCTCATCTCTCACCTATTGTTTTGATACCTACCTTTTCTTGTTTGCATGAAATAACTAATAACACTGATTGAAAAGCCTTAGTACTAAATTGACAGTGTCAGAAAATCCATTACTCACATTGTTGTCTTGGCCCATGACAATATGTAACCGATACCACCAACCTCCATGATTGAACTCTACAAGTGAAAGATTGCATACAAAAGAAAAAAAAAAGGAAAATAGATACTGCTTGATGACTGTAAACCTCAAAGACAATGACAACCACCAACCAGTTCAAAATTTTCATTATTTACAATCAACTAGAGCGTCAACTTCCCAATCCAGAACAATGGATCGACCTTAGCTACCATAATTAAGATTAATGGCTGTTCATTTCATGTTCATGTACCCTTTGTCAGGATCCAGCTCAGAAGGGTCGCTAGGTTTGTGAGCCTACCTACAATAATATAATTATGAACCCCACATAAACTGCTACGCAATAGTATAAGTTACATGTTGCATCAGTTTCCGTATCAAATGGCCCCTCGAGTGTGTCACGTTAAGCCATGGGGCAATAGTTGATGCATCATTAGACCAGCTATCAGTGAGCAGTATCACTAGAACCGAACCCCAAAGCAGTAATCTCAGATTTTTGTATCGAATGACTCCTCAACCATGGAAAAAAACAACCTAAAGAACTTGCTAAAAGATTGATGCAAACATGAGCAGGTTATCAATAGAAAATGTTGGTCGTACAAACAAAAGAGCTGATCAACTCTTTATCCTAACTCTTTATCCTGTCTTAACATTGCTACAATGAAGGGTTTACTTTTCCTGCTGAGCAATGGAGGAACCCAGGACTTGGTTACACAAAGCATCCAACCATATTTGCCTGTGTTCTTGACACAAGTCAGGGAACCCTTCCCAGGAGTTGATGAAAGAAACAATCTTTATGCTTGGCAAAATTTATGAAACCTCATGTGCTTTATGCAAGCAAAAGCCAGCTTACTTCTCTAGTACAGCTTTTCTCATAAGAAAAACAAACTCAACCAATCCATTTTCTGCCTTACCTCCGTGGCTTCAACTGCCACAACAATCTCAGCATAACTCAAATGGCCTTAGTCATGGACCTTGCAATAATGAACACAAGCAGGCATGCATGCGCACACAGAAAGAAGAAACAACAATTTTGGTGCAGCAACCGAAGTCAACCAGTCATGGACTTCCACTAGAAGATAAAAGTTTAACATGTGCAAGAAGATGAATGATAATGTGAAATAGAAAGTCAAGAACAATAGCTGAACAGAAGAAGAAAAGAAAGATGTAGATCGAGTAATAACGCATACCTCTTTATAAATATAGAAAAAGAATATACATATCACAAAAAATTGAACAAATCAAACTTTTGAGAAAGCATTAAAAGAAAAAATGATTAGGTAGGACTGTGATTTGATCTCAGCATTAGTGACAGACGATCATTGACCATGAATCAACGAAGAACTACATTTTTTAATTTATCAGTAATAACTTAAAAAGGCCTACAAACGGTTGGTAAATGTTACGAGGGCCAATTAACAAAGGGCACATGCTTTCCTAATGTGAGAGTACTTGATGGAGTAAAAGAGAATACATAACAAGGGAAGGAACGACATAAAGAAGAACCATAGTAACTTCATGTGTAAGGTTAGAAGTACGCAAGTAACAAAAGAAAATGCAACTGCTTTTATTAATTCGTCAACAGAATTAGCATACTAAGCAGAATAATCATAAAGAGAATGAATTAGCTTCCTAAGATTTTATGTAACATGAATGTTGAAGCTTGTATATACTTGTAAAACAAATGTACAAGTACAAATGTCTACTGTTATCCGTTGCATGGTGCTCGTCAATGTAAAATTCATCAAGAGAAAAACAAATGCGACATTAAACTCTTACTACAAGTACCTCTGAAAGGAGCAGAAATAGGAAGCACCATGCAACGGTCCTTTTCATGCAACCACATTGTGAAGTTGGAGATTTAACAATCAATGTAGTAGTATTTAGGGGAATCTTGCAGATTCTAGAATGAGGTAGAATGAACCCTGGTAGAGTGATATGCAATGGATGGACCTCTAGGAAACCACTAGGAAAATAGTATGTGCTATCATATTGTATAGTGTTCTTTCAATAGGTGCCAAAGCAAACTAAGTGAATCCTCAGGACATACCTCATTATATGGGTGTCATCTTAAGATCAGTAAGGTGACATAGGTAATATCTATAATGAACTGGACTACGGTGTAGCAGGGTGCTTCGTGAAAGCATTGTATTGACTCGGTGTTAAAGGCCACAACTAAGGGCCTAAGTGCAGTAAAAAAAAAATCCAAGCAAATACATGGACAAAGTTTACCAACAATGATTATGAATGCCATAGGTTAATGAGGAGAAGTGAAGGTTAGGAGCTATAAGTACTCCACTTCACCAAACATTCTACTCTCCTAGAGTGACAACTGAATCAGAATACTTTGTGTAGGTCACCCACAAGTGAAAACAGCCACATAAGCTACAGGCAACAAAGAGATCATTGTCTATGAAATGGTCAGGATCCACATATATGCATGGTGCAACAACAAACTACAATTCCAATCACACGTGATGATATCCTCCAAAATAAATAAACAGCATCAATGTGCACTCCCAACAAAGATTTTCACCCCATGAAGAACAAGAGGAAAAAACCATTACTTGCCTTCAAAGATTAAAGAAAAATTGTTCAAGAATAGGATTATTTCCACATTAAGTGCCAATAACAAAAAAGGTTAGTTGTAACACAACAGGATCAAAATCCAAAGAAACAAGGATGGAATTGATAAAGAAAGATTCTTAAAGATTGGAAACAAATAAAGCCCAATGATGCAACCCAGAAAAATGTCCAAAGAGAGGCAGAAGCTTCTCATGCTGGTCCCTTTCATATACATCAAGGAACCTAAATCAAGCTCACAACAGAGCTAGGGAAGAACATAGAAAGAGAAAGACGGTCACACATGATCAGGCATAGGGACTTCATGTGATTCAGCATATAGGCCTACATCCATGAGTGAAGACAATGAAGAAAGCTTCATTAAGTGGAACTAGAAACCCACGCCAACATAAGAGTCTCATGTAACAACAATAGCTCCTCTTAAATCCCACAAAAACAAGATAGTAAAATAGATACCCTGACATAGAAGAGGAAAGAAAGACAAATAATCATAACCAAACAACGTAGTAGATTCATATGGTTCAATTAATATATCTACAGCCATTCCATGGGTGAAGTCATCAAGGTCAAATATGGTATCCAATATAAGAATGGAACACAAGAATAACAAACTCTATCAAATCCCCATATGCAAGATTTATAAACCCTCAAATACAAGATAGATAAAGCCCCAGATACAATATTGATAGAATAGATGCCCTTAATCTAAATGTCACCTAAATATATATGCACACATACATATAAATGCATATAAACAGGTTGTATCTAGACAGACCAAAAATATACAATTGGATCGGCCATTGGCCTCCTAAGGCCAAGACCAACTTATGAGGCTCCATCCTCCATGCTCTATTGCTGGAGTACTGGCTGCAGAAAATCATACTAACGGGGTTCTCTCTTGTGAGATATTTCTCTTGTTAATTATATAATGAAAAAGCAAAGAGTAGTATGTGCAACATCCAAGAGATGCAAACTCAGGATCATAAAATGGCATAAAAAAAGCTATAGCATCCTGTCAAACTGAATATTGAAGTGAAAACCATAGATTGTTTCTAACTTTTTTGTGGTAAGTTTCAATGATCATTTGAAACTATATAATTGAAAATATTTGCATAAATATGTGATTTTAATGATGCAAAAGAAATCAAACACATTAAGGAAATGAAACAGTTCATTTGAAAACTATATCTAGAATAAACATTACAGCTGCATTTTTCCTTTACATAAAATAAAAACAACTAACCTTTGGGTATACAAAATATGTACTAATCATTTACAACAGTCTCACAAGAAAATTTGGCGTTTGAGATTGGTGTCAACTTGAGAATCATAAAAGACAAAAAAAATTATACACACAGTGAGCATCAGATCCACGGTCAACAGTAAGGACAGTACCTTGGTTTGATTCCTCCATTTAGACTTTATAAGAACCCAGGTCTTTGTACCATGAGTTAAAAACATGTGAGCTCAATATAATATAGTCCCTCATAAGAGTAATTTTTGTATGCTCTGCATCTTCCAGTGAAAATGTTTTCATCCACTTGTTCAACTTTTATGAATGATTCGATGTGCAAAACAAAATTGGGTGGTCTCACAGCAAACTGGAATGTATTTGCACAGCTATGCCCATCAATCTACGAACGAAGAGCCTATAGAGAATAGGAAATGCATGATCTTACCAGCATAGGCTGCATTACTACTGAAATCTGACTTCATATATGCTGGTCACTCATAGACCTCACAATGATTTGATTTCCAATACCAAGTTCTTTGGATGGGCCAATATGGACATCCAGTAAATGCCCGTAACAACATTAGTAGGGCACACTTGGGGCTTTCGGAGAAACGAATCTCGGCGAGGAGCATTACATTTGCGATCCCATTTGCAAAAATTACAGCACAAGGAATTTAGATAAGGCCGTAATGGTCACCTCGTCATGATGAATGTCCCTGTTATTTAACCTCGCGGAATCTCTGTATCTCATGCCACACCTCATCTCGTTCAGATCCATCTGAAAACAAAGGGGGAAAAATAGGAGACAACACAAATCACACGAGCTACAAGTAACATCTATCTATTCAAGACAGGAGTTTCGATGTGGACCAAATCGAATCCCATCAAGAAAGTCCTTCGAGAAAGGCTCAGATTGAACTCCCACTCACATTGCTTGGAATCAACAGACTTCAGGATCGTAATCCCACATGATATCGAGACACCGGTGATCTGCTCCTCGAAACCCCTCCGCGCGTTGCGAGATGGAATCAAACGTCTGCATCCAACCATCGACTGCATACCCGTTTCCATCGGCATCAGCCACTCTCCTTCCACAGACTTAAACTAATCATAAAACATATAAATGATATTGAGCGATTTCACTAAACAAACCTCTATATTGGGTCTCGAGGCGTCCTGATAGAGTGCCGGCGATAAAAAAAAATATGGGAATCATCTAAGAAAAATTAAAATAGGGACATCTATCCTGAATTAAAAAAATAAAGGAGTTTAAAAAAATATTAAATAAAAAAATAAATTCTTCTTTCTTAATTCAATGAGATACGTTTGGACTAACCTGGTTAGTCGATGATCACCTGTATAAGATGCACTAGTATTGACGATAAGAAAATTTTGTTCCTATTTTCAAGCGTATCTCATTCAGGTAAACACCAACCAATCATTCAAGGAGGTCCTCTCATGATTTGATATCTTATGACAAATGCTGAGGTGGTCGGTAGTTGGGTGAGTTCGACATCCGATATGTATCGAGGGTTATCATCAAGACTTAAACATTGGTGAATTTCATATTGGAGCTAACCCTCTCATCCGAGATTGAAGTCGATGAACACACTCCCTCTATTTAGATCTGCTCCGCAACATCGAAAAGGGATAGTGTCAGACTTATCCTGAAAGGTTCAAACAAATAGGCATACGAAAAGGTTATCTATTTCGAATTCAAAATCGCTAATAATGAGATTGAATATAAAGCACTTCTCATTTGAAAGCTCCAAGTGCAATACTTGATGATATTTAATAACTCATAATTGATCATGAGCCAAGTAGATAGCAGCTATAAAACTCGAGATGAAATCATAACGACATACTGTGCGACAGTTAGCCTGAGTCGTAGAAAATACTTAAGCTGATGCACTAACTAGGTTAGCCTCCACTTGAGCTCCAATAGAGGGCTAACCAATAGTCCAGACGCTACCAGCCCGAACAAATCCATCAAACCCTCACGAAGAACCACTGATCCCTGACCAAATCCACGACTGCATGATGTTTGTAACACCAAATCAAAACCACAAACAAAGCGAATGAGAACAAAAGAGAAACTTGGCACTGATCTACGCAACTAAATCGAATTAACACAAATGAAGACGAACCGAGAAGAAGGAGCATGGCTTACCTTTTGAGAGAGAGGAACCGAAGAGGGGAGCTAAGTCGAAGGCGAAAAAGAGAGAGAGGGGGGGCGAGGGAGAGGAGATCATGAGGTGGTCGGTAGTTGGGTGAGTTCGACATTCGATATGTACTGAGGGTTGTCATCAAAGCTTAAACATTGGTGAATTTTATATTGGAGCTAATCCTCTCATCCGAGATTGTAGTCGATGAATACACTCCCTCTACATAGATCTTATTTGTAGATGGCTTCGTCACATCGAAAAGGGATAGTGTCAGACTTAAACTAAAAGGTTCAAACAAATAGGTATACGAAAAGGCTCTCTGCTTTGAATTCAAAATCGCTAACAATGAGATTGAATATAAAGCACTTCTCATTCGAAAACTCCATAGTGCAATACTTGATGGTATTTAATAACGATCATGAGCCTAGTAAATAGAAGCTATAAAACTTGAGATGAAATCATAACGATATACCGTCCGACGGTTAGCCCGAGACTTCTCTCGACTCAACGTGCTACGAGTTCCTCTCGTAGAAAATACTTAAGCTGATTCACTAACTAGGTTAGCCTCCACTTTGAGCTCGGATAGAGGGTTAACCAATAGTCTAAACGCTACCAGCCCGAACAAATCCATCCAACCCTCACGAAGAACCACTGATCGCTGACCAAATCCACGACTGCATTATGTTTGTAACACCAAATCAAAACCACAAACAAAGCGAACGAGAACAAAAGATAAACTTGACACTGATCTACGCAACTAAATCGAATTAACACAAATGAAGACGAACCGAGAAGAAGGAGCATGGCTTACCTTTTGAGAGAGAGGAACCGAAGAGGGGAGCTAAGTCGAAGGCGAAAAAGAGAAAGAGAAAAGAGAGAGAGGAGATCGCGAATGCCTCTTCCCCTTCTTGCTCTCCTCCTCTTTCCCCCCTCTCGTATTCTACTGCTACTGCTTTCTTGTTTGATTTGTTCAGACTCGTATTGTAACCGTTTCTTTGTATTCTGATGCAGTAGTCTTTGGTCCCTTGTACAGGTGATGTGAGACGCTTGTGATGATCCAAATGAAACGATAACATAAAGAGGAAGAACAGAGGCTGATGTGTTGTATTTGTCAGGTTTTTGAATCCTTCAAGTGCTTCGACAATTCTCTTCTCAAAGCAAGAAAGCTTGATGGAATCCAATGAAGGAGAAAATGGAGAACATGCCCCATTTTGGTTTGGAGTTAGCTAAACTTTTACTCGGATACAACACATTGCATGCTAATTCGATCAATAAAACTTGCTGCATTTGTTATGAATCACCATCACACAGTAGAATTACCGTAAAGACTAAGATTGGCATCAGGACTTAATAAAAGTAAAAGATTTTGTGTTCGAGCAATCGAAATGAACTATGGATTGATAAGAAGATCATTTCAATTTCTGAAGTGTGAAGTGATAGAGAAGAGATGTCATAATTGGGGTTTTGAATAAGACGATCTTTGCATTGAATAAGTGATAGGAGACGTCTCTATTTTTTCGGGATGGGGGATCTTAATTACCATTACTTAGCTTTCAATTCGCCTTTGACCATTTCGATTAGTACCAAAAAAATGACGAAATAGAGTCAATCAAGAGAAGATATAAGTCATGACTATCAAAAAAATAAAAAAGAAAGATATTATCAATTCAAATATATATCTAAAAAAATTAATTATCGAATTAATTATGGCTTATCATGTCAATTATGGTATTCTTTTGATTCAAGTTATGGTATAAGCTTTCTGGAAGATCTATCTTAGTGGATTGGTATTAAGCTCATTGACTCTATAGCAGACACTTTCAAGGTTCTATGGGTTAGGCATTGGGCAGATAGCTAAAGCAGGAAAAAGGAAAACAAAAGTAAAAACTACATTATGAAACGATAGGGTGGAAGCAAAGCAAAACAAAAACAACCTCCACAAGGGCCCAAAGACTACTACTGCCTCGGAATACAAACGAAACGGTCACAAGACGAGCTTGTCGAACGCCGAAACTTAAATCAAACTAGAAAACAGTAGCTGTAGAATACGAAAGGGGGGGAAAAGGGGAGGAGAGGAAGAAGAGGCATCGCTCCCCAATTCCCACTCTCTACCAACTCCGTGTTTAGTAGAAGAAGTCCATCACGGGCTGGCAATCCATCGCATTCGCGATCTCGTCTCCCTCGCCCCCCCTATCTCTTTCGCCTTCTACTTAGCTCCCCTCTTCGGTTCCTCTGTCTCGAAAGGTAAACCATTCGCCCTTTGCATCTTAATTTATGTTAATTCGATTTAATTGCGTAGATCAGTGTCGAGTTGCTATTTTGTTCTCATTCGCTTCGTTCGTGGTTTTGATTTGGTGTTTCAAACGGAATGCAGTCGCGGATTTGGTCGCGGGATTGGTGGTTCTTCGGGAGGGTTCGGTGGATGGTGGACGAGGCGAGGGCGCGGAAGCCCACGCCGGCGGCGGGCAGGGCTTCCGGCGGAGGATGGTGGCGGAGGGCGGCGGTGCGGACGTGGATGTTGCGGGTGGGGTCCAGCTTCCTCATTTGGACGGCAGTCGTGCAGTTGACGTCGTTGTGGCAGCCGCGGCTTCCCAGGTCGTGGCCCGCCGCCTGCTTTGACCGCCGAAGCGCCGGCGACAACGCCACCGTTGACCTCTCCGTCATCGGTGGCGAGGAGCACGGTCTGTCCGGGTCCCGCTCCTCCCCGCCCGCCCTCCTTCCGCGGAGTGAGTCCCGTTCCCTGCTCTTCTCTCTTTCTCCAACTTTGCATCTTTGTTGTGGTTTGATCCGTTTGGTGCCTGCTTTCTCGATCCCTTGTCTCGACTTAAAAGTGCGCCGGCCTGTTTGATCTCTTGGTTCAGTTGAATGCGGATGACCGTTTTTATTCACCGTCTTAGGTATTGTTCTTACGATCTTGGAAGCTTGTCATCAGAAGAGTGCCCGTTCTTTCCTGAATGTGAGACGAAAAATATGTCTACCAGTGGCCTATATTTTTCGTCCTACACTTTGAAATCCTTCTTTCTAAATTTTTTTGTTGTCGTCAATGCATTCGTATGATTGGATTAATATCGAGCACGGATACGATGCTATTGTTTAACTTATGGTTGATGAGATTAGGTTAGAAATATGCCAGTAGATTCAAGCACCTGAAATTTCTTTCTCTTGCAAGTCCTTCTGGAGCATAAGGTACACACATATGTCTGCTGCAAGTGGACATAAGGATGGAGCTTCCGACTATAAGAAATTTGCAGTGAGATAAAGATTTTAGTGGACTTGATGAAACTTGAAGAGTCTCAGAAGGCTGTTATGCAAGCTCTTTTTTTTTTCCTGTTTCAAAAGTTATAGAGAAGCATATCAAAAAAGTAAAGGAGAACCAATGATCTGATGGACTTTAGGAAAGTTGTTCTAATACTTTATTGTATTATGCATGTGGAAAATCTATTCTACAAGAAAAATCAAATCTTCTTAAAATCTATTCTACAAGAAAAATCAAATCTTCAAGGTCTAGATCAAGTAACTTGGACATCCAATGCTATTTTAATCAATGTTTTTTTTTGTATAACATTTAAATAGAATAAATTAGTATCCTGACATTTCTTTAACCTTTAGTTTATTACTAGAATATTGTACAATTTGATTTATTCACTGATATGAGCAAGTTGTAAAATCTTTATTTGGCATTGGTTTCAGCATTTTGTCTGACCAGTAAGGTACAGATATACCGGGCTATATAGCATTGCTGAAAATAATCATAACAATAAATGAATACTGTTCATTAACAAGCTATATGGAGAGTGTCTGTCATCGGTCGGATCCGTAATATGTACATAACGGTCCTACTGGAATTTGAAACCTTGATCAGGCCTTTATCCTAATCTTACATCTTAGTAAACAAACTACCATATGTAACACTGCATTTAGTTTATTTACTGTAATACTAAAGAATTAGACCTCTCTATCATTTTTGACTTTCAAAACTCTCAATGGTGTTTTCAGGCCATCTGGGAGTTCCATTACAGAAACTAAGTTATCTATGTGATGGATGGCTAGCAAGGGTTTATTGATTGGTTTCTCTCAGTTATTTATGCTGTTACTCATTTGGGTTATGACAATTGCTTATGGTCCAAGCTTTATTCTTTTATTTCTGAAAATTTGCCAATAAAGCATTGCTACATGCTTTTCAAGTGCCAAGAACTTCTATAGCATACAAATTATTCTTTCAGACAATGATGCTGTTATTTGCATTGATATATTTTTTTTCTTAATATATTTTATTACATCTTTTTTCTAGATTCACAATCTCATTGGTTATCTTATAAGTAGCCTTTGATTATGGAAGTTTAGCGACTAATCCTCATGAAGAGTAATTTATTGCTGGATCAGTTGCAGGTCTTCTTAGAAAGAAATAAATGTTGATTTTGGCTGTGCAGATTAAATGGTAGGTTTAGACATTTTAACTTACATCACAAAGTTGAATGTTGGAGAAACAATAGTGATTCTTAGATGAAGATGCAGAGGCCTACAGTAAAAGTGGCATTTCTATAATTCAAGATTGAACTTATTGTGCCATCATATGCATAGATCCTAGCAAATGTGGTGGTATGAAAAAGAAATGAGTTTGACACAATCAAATTAAATTTTGGTGATTGAATCTTTTTTGTCTGTTGCATCAGATGCTTACATATCCTCTGTATGTAGTTTATTGAAATATTGTTGTCTAGAATTATTTTTTCCTTTTCTTTCCTATCACATTTTACTTTGACATGTACACAACATATTTTACTCTTGTTCAGGAATTTACAAAAGTAATGGTTATCTTAAAGTATCGTGCAATGGGGGCCTAAATCAAATGCGAGCTGCGGTGTGTAAATCGTTATCTTCTTATATTTCTTCTGCTGATTTAGTCTTTCATTAATGCCGTCATAGATCATATTGCTGAAGTTGCTCATATGTTATATCTGTTATTGCTTCCTGCAGATCTGTGATATGGTTACTATAGCACGTCATCTGAATCTAACACTAGTAATCCCTGAACTTGACAAGACATCTTTCTGGGCTGATCCTAGGTATAGACTTCTTTGCTAGCTCGCAGCTTACTTCTTCTGTTCTGAAGTTATATTTTTGAAATATGCATGCATTTTTTGCAGTGATTTTGGTGATATATTCAATGTAAATCACTTTATTAATTCTTTGAGAGATGAAGTTAAGATCATAAAAGCACTCCCAAAAAAGTTCAGCAGTAAAATCCGCACTGAACCATTCACGATGCCTCCAGTCAGCTGGTCTAGCGAGAAGTACTACTTGAAGCAGGTTAGCTAAGAAAGAAAGTATTTTTCTTTATGGGTATCGTAATATTCGAAGCATGCAATCTTTGAACAAATGTTTTGTTTGCAGATTTTACCACTTGTAAGGAAGCACAAGGTGATTCATTTTAATAGAACCGATGCTCGTCTCGCAAATAATGGACTTCCTTTACGACTCCAAAAGCTTCGTTGCCGCATTAATTATGAGGGATTAAGATTTACACCAGAAATTGAGGCCCTAGGTGATAAGCTTATTTCAATTCTCCGGAGAAGTGGTTTCTTTGTTGTTCTTCACCTGCGATATGAAATGGATATGCTGTCCTTCTCTGGTTGTACACATGGATGCTCTGACAAAGAAACTGAAGAACTCACTAGGATGAGGTTTGCTTAGTCATTTCCTTTATATTTCTTTATCATCTGTATGCTTTTTTGAATTACTAAAGGTATCTGTTGGTACCTTTGGACTTCAAGATATGCATTTCCCTGGTGGAAAGAGAAGGAAATAGTATCTGAAAAGAAAAGATTGGAAGGTTTGTGTCCCCTTACGCCTGAAGAAACAACATTGGTGCTACGAGCTCTGGGCTTCACAAGGGATGCCCTAATATACATTGCCTCTGGTGAAATATATGGTGGTGAAAGAAGGATGGCTGCTTTGAGGGCTTCGTATCCCAAAATTGTAGGCCTTGTATTCTCAGACAGTTGAATGAAATATCAATATAACTTTCTTATCGACGATATAACTCTTCAGGTAAGGAAGGAGATGCTTCTCAGTGCCGAGGAATTGAGGCCTTTTCAGAATCATTCGACTCAGATGGCTGCGTTGGACTATCTGGTATCTGTTGCAAGTGATGTTTTTGTCCCCACTTATGATGGGAATATGGCCAAAGTTGTAGAAGGCCATCGCAGGTTGGTTCCTTCTCTAGATTCAACTGTTTCGATCTGATTTCTTGGTCTAGATATTTTTCATAATATTCTTGCTTTTCAGTAATATAAATATCAAGTATGCCTCATCATGATCAGAAAATATTTCTGTGATGTTATACATTTGGGGGGTTCACTTGAGATGGACTCATCAGCTGGTGCACTTGCTAGGTCTGGCAGATGTTTTTTACCTAATGCATCTCCTATGGAGCGAGATATACAAACTAAAATCATGTGTATTACATTCGTTGCCAAAGATCCATTCTTCAGTGTAAATCCAGCTCAAATATATTCTTATATGTGTCTCTTCTTCCTGTGTAGGTATGCAGGATTTCGCAGGACAATTGTGTTGGATAGGAGAGAAATTGTGGAGCTTTTGGATCTTCTCCAGGATGGGAAACTATCATGGGATCAGTTCTCAACTGCAGTTAAGGAAGTGCACAAGAACCGAATGGGTCAACCAACACCAAGGAAAGTGATTCCTGGGAGGCCAAAAGAGGAGGATTACTTTTATGCCAATCCTCAGGAATGCACTGGCCCTTCAAGGATTTCAAGCGTCCAATCTAGAGAATTCGATATCTAAAGCTGTCGTTGTAGCTGCTAGTTTCTTCCCCGATCATGGGATTCTTTGATTCGGACTATAAGGCTATGTCAGCAGCTCCTTGTACAGCTGACTAGATTTTAAATTTTGCTAACTCTAGTGTCTGTGGGCAAACCCAAAGTCCGGATGTTTTACAACTGCAGCTGTGGAAGAAGTCAAGGCTGCGATCGAGTCATGACCATCAATATCAGGCGAGGAAGCCAAGCAGTGGGGTTTTGGCACAAACTAGTCTGCCCCTGGGTTGATTCGCCGTTCTTTAATTTCTGGTCTTCGGATTCTTGAGATGTATTATTGGTTTCGGTAGGGGTGGGACTGTAACACAAAGGTCGACTAAAATTTACAGTCTTTTCTGTCACAAAATATCATCTACCAACTGCAATTGTGACAACAATATGTATTGATGATTGTAAGCGCATCATTTTTCTGATGCTAACTGTTGTGTGAAATAAATTTAGTGTTAAAAATTAAAATCAAATTCATTATATATTTAAGATTAGATTTATATATCTTTTGATCCTGTAACAGAATATCTATTTTTGATTTGAGAATGTATCGTAGTTTGCTCGTATGAAGCAGTGGCATACATCTATTCTGAGAAAACTAGTCTCTCCACAGAGTATAGAAAGTAAAAGGGAGGTGAGAATAGATCATGATTAATCCTATATATATATATATATATATATATATCTGTTAGAGCGCTTTGAGATCAGTGTCATCCTCTACCACGAAACCAGCTCCATGCCTTCGCTCTCTCCTCCTCCTCCGCTCTCTCGCTCGTCCAATTCAGAAAAGATTTCCCTTCTAGCTGTATAGTTTTTCTTTTAAGATTGATTCCATTTAATGTTAGATAAATATATATATATATTATACAGAGAGAGAGAGAGAGAGAGAGAGAGGGAGGGAGACAGAATGCATGGCCGACGCAAGCAGTCAAATGCAGGAAAAGAATAAACGAGAGAAGGGGGAGGCCGCGTACACAAAAGCATCCCCAAAAGCGGAGAAGATGTCCAGCGACGGGCCTCCACCAAATGCAGGAAAAGAATAAACGAGAGAAGGGAGGTCGAGTAGACAAAAGCATCCCCAAAAGCGGAGAAGATGTCCAGCGACGGGCCTCCACGGCCGCAGCCTTATCGAGACACGCTGCTGCCGCAGAGACACATAGCATCGGAAGGACGACAAGATTAGATGCTCGCACTCGGCAACGTCAAAAGCCGTCTGCATCAAAAGCAGGAGCCGACCATACGGAACGACGCCGACCTTTATCGCCAAATGCGCTTGCGAGGGAGAACGGAAGCTTTCTTTAGCAGCGGACGCCTGCCGCTCTGCATCTCGTCCAGCCAGAAGCAGAGGCTGCTCATCCTGTTCTGCTTGGAGTCATTCCTCGTTTCCGATTCCTAAATGATGAAAGGATTTACAACGTTGATGATGTGCTTTATGAACTGCTTTTATATTTGATCATAAAACTTAT
>LVTN01000422.1:15167-127388 GCA_001649415.1 Musa itinerans | reverse complement strand
TATATATATATATATATATATATATATATATATATCTAAAAAAGGAGAAAGTGTGAGGAGACTCCATATGCAAGTCCACTTATCAAGCATGAGTCATGTAATCAATACATCACATGACAATAACACTTCACATTATCTTTGGCCGCCTCTTATCCTCCTCACCAAAACCCAACCTAATCATCTTTTCCTTTCCTTGTTTTGTACTGACTCTTCTTTTACTAGTCATCACTTGAAACCTCTCTCCTTTTATGTCCACATATTTCTTTCCCAAACTGATTTTTAAATAAAACAAAATTAATAACAACAATGTAGGTTTTTTTATATTTCATAGATTTTTTTTTAGAACAAATATGAACCAAATTTACATGAAAAATCTCCTTTAAAGTTAAATAATCGGCTGCTATCTAAATATTCAATGTATGCTAATATTTTAATAAAGAAATAAGAATAAAACATATATATATATATATGTGCTTGAAAGATATGATGATATATTGGGATATAAATTTAAACTGACTAAAAAGATTGCTGTTCTATTGGGAAGATGTTGAGTCTGCTGTGTCAATAAAAATGAAGATACAGTGGATTTCATGAAATCTACCTCAATTAATTATCTTTATTTTTTTATATTAATTTTATTTCTCTCGGACAATGTGATCGGTCGCACCTAACCAACCAACCAACCAACCAACCGCTCATTCTTCCTTCACGTCTAAGCAAAACAGTAACAAATTCGATGCCCGCTGACCCCACCGACAACACAAATCAACCACCGGAATCCACTACTTTGACTCACGCCGCGTTGCTGTCGACACGTGCCCGCACTTCTCCTCGCCTCTTCCTCCATCGATCCGCCACGTGGCACTGCACCTACAGCTTTCCGCGTTCCTCGCCATAATTTTCTCTAATATATAAATATATATATATGATATATAAATTACTAATATAATAGGACAATAATAATATAAAGATCAAAATGTTCTCCGAATTGCGTGTACTTTTTGATGCGCATATTGTTTTCTTTCATCAGAGGGGTTAAGTAGAAATATAGATATTGATAGGGGTGTTTATGAGAAGTTAGCTCGACTTCTCTATATATACCGACGCCGTCGACAGAGACAGCCACCATGGCGCACTTCTTTCACCACCACCACCACCACAGGGAGGAGCACGGCTCGAGCGCCGGCGGCAGGTCGTCGCCGCGCACGGTGAGGGTCTACACCAAGGCCGACCCGAACTACTCCCTCTCCATCCGCGATGGCGACGTGATCCTCGCGCCTAATGATCCCGATGATCCCTACCAGGTACGCGGAAGGATTCCTGCTCGCTCTCTCCTTCCTCTGTTTTGGCTTTTCCCGTCTCGTCGATGACTGCCTCCTTCGTGGATCGCAGCACTGGTACAAGGATATGAGGCACGGCACCAGGGTGAAGGACGAAGAGGGCTTCCCCGGCTTTGCTCTCGTCAACAGTGTCACCGGCGAAGCCATCAAGCACTCCCTTGGAGCTCAAAATCCAGTATGTGTAGCTTGCGCTCGTTTCTGATGCTCTCATGTTTCCTTCACCCGATTTGTGATCGTTGCAGGTCCGGCTGGTTCCTTACAACCCGGATTACCTGGATGAATCTGTTCTGTGGGCTGAGAGCAATGACACCGGTAAAGGCTACAGGTGCATCAGGATGGTGAACAACATCCGCTTGAACTTTGACGCTTTCCATGGAGACAAGGACCACGGAGGAGTGCGAGACGGAACCACGGTGGTGCTGTGGGAGTGGCTCAAAGGGGACAACCAGAGGTGGAAGATCGAGCCCCAATGTAAGTTCTACCTCAAAAAGTAGAAACTTTGAGCTCTTGCTGCAACATCTGCTAAGAATTTTGTCCTCGATTGATCTCAATTTCTCTATGGGAAGTAGAGGCAGCAATCAGCTTCGCTGATCAATTTCCATGGCTTTGATTTCTGTGCTAAGAATGAAGTAGATCGAGCATATTTAGCTGCTCTTCGTTCAGTATTGTTTGGTATACCGTGCAGCCTCCGACCCTCCTCCCCCCACCAACTACGCCGGCGGCAGGCCGCCACAGCGTACTGTTCGGATCTTTACCAAGGCAGGGCCGGACTACTCCGTCGCCGTCCGTGATGGAAGAGTGGTGCTTGCACCCACTGATCCCAACGATGACTACCAGGCAAGATTGATCCGTGCCAAGTCTTCTCTTGGATTTCGTGGCGAGATTTTGGGCTGTTGGCTCACTTCATTTGTTCTTTTGGATTGCAGCGTTGGTACAAGGACATGAAGTACGGCACCGAGGTGAAGGACGAAGAAGGTTTCCCAAGCTTTGCTCTCGTCAACAAAGTGACCGGCGAAGCTATCAAGCACGCCATCGGAGCTAAGAATCCAGTGAGTTCAGCAGCTGAAACACCACTTGAATCGCTAATTCCTCACTTCATTCCTGCTATTTGTGTGTCTCAGATCCGACTGGTTCCTTACAACCCAGAGTACCTCGACGAGTCCGTTCTGTGGTCTGAGAGTAATGACACCGGTGAGGGCTACAGGTGCATCAGGATGGTGAACAACATCCGCCTGAACTTCGATGCCTTCCATGGAGACAAGGACCATGGTGGAGTGAGAGATGGAACCACCGTTGTGCTGTGGGAGTGGCTCAAAGGGGACAACCAGAGGTGGAAGATCGTTCCTCATTGTAAGTAGTAGTTCCTCTTTAAGACTTGTTGTAGCAGTAGCGTCTTCCTCAAGCATGTGTGTCTCAGCTCAAGACAGAAGTGGAGCCAACACCGATTCTATTTTGAGCTTTTGCATTAACTTCACCTTCTTCCGTGACATTGATCTCAGCTTCTAACCATCCATCTTGTGCTGCTGCAGGAACAATGCGATGGCGGCATCAATCGCAATCTCTTGGTCTCTGTTTGCTGCTCTGCACAGCATTTACCAGCTAGTAGACGTGTTTCCAAGAATAAGCTGTGCTTTGGGGTCTCTGTGTCCCTCTTTGTCTTCTGGCATTTGCTATGTTATTGTGGTGCTATGCCACTACTTCTGGGAGTTGATCTCCATGCTTTCTGCTTGGTTATTGTACTGACTAAATATTAATGCATCTATCTTATGACACCACCATGTTTGCCTACAAAAAAAAGATGTTTGCCTTCATTACTGCTGTGTCTTGGTTCCTTGATGCAAGCATTCCTGCAACACAAACCAGAGAAGAGATCAGCACTCCATAGGTGATAAGAAACCTTGAAGAACTGTGCTTGACAGTGGAGCTGCTTCCAGGGAGAGCAAGGCATGAAAGGAGCAGCAGTGTGAAGAGATGATTCAGAGGCTGCTTCTGATCCATAAATACAGTATAGCAATTGTATGATAGGTGACACTGCAATCTGCATGGAATATATGAATTATAATTGGCTCCACTAATGATGAAGCTTTAGGGATGACTCAAATACTAGAATGTAGTAGTAATCAAACAGGGCCAAATTATAAGCAATCAGCAGCAATGTGACAGGAACTTACTGCATGTATCACATATGGGTTAATGTACATGCCACTTGCATTATATATACAAATGATAGAAAGCTGATACTACATAAAAGTTAAAAGAGAGACACAATTGTAAGATTAAGACCATTCATACATGTAAAGAATACAATTATTTACATGAAAATAGTAGTATCCCCACACAGATTTTTCATGTGTATATATATATATATATATTGAAGTGAAGAATCTTCATGTACTAGTAGAGGTTGATGCAGCATTATTCTGTGTGACAAGTTGTTGAGAGGAATTGACCATCATCATCATAAAGAGATTAACTTGAATGATTTATTTTGAAGTATGATTTGAGAAGATTTTTTGTAGTGCCTCATTTGATCTATTCTTTTAGAATTTAACTTGAATGACTTATTTTGAAGTATGATTTGAGAAGATTTTATGTAGTGCCTCATTTGATCTATTCTTCTTCTTTTTTTTTGACATAATTAAATGATGTAAATTACTTCTTTTTTTTTCTTTAACTCTTACTAGTTAGTCTCCAAGTGCATTAGAAACCAAATTATAATCACGATGAAAGACAAATATGAGTAGATTAAACGATAAAATGATTTCGATTAGTACGAACGATGATGTTAGCTAGTTTAATTGGTAAATAATTCGACTGTCGATAGTATTATCCCTTATACTCGCAAAGAAAAAGATATAAATACATACAAATGCTTGTGAATAAATATGATATTGTAGCACTTTACAACATGTAAAGTGCTCTTCTTTTCCATTCACTCAAAAGGAAGCAACTCTAAATCCTAATCTTTTTTGCCCTTTGTAAAGTGCTCTTCTTTTCCATTCACTCAAAGGAAGGAAGCAACTCTAAATCCTAATATTTTTTGGCCTCTCTTGTTTCCTTTTCTATGATCAAAGATTCCAAGTACAATATCTTTCCTTTTGCTTTTACAGCTCTTTTATTCCATCATTGCACAAGATGTTCATAATCATGTGGAGCTGCTGAAACTTACCCTCCAAAGTCATCTACATAAATCTAATCAAACAAATGTACCAAAATGGAGAAGAAAATGATGTAAAATAATTAATTAGAGAAGAACTACAATTTGAAAGTTATGTGGGGGCACAACTTTAATGAATTAATCAATCTAACTCCCACAACTTGCAAAAAACACTTTTTTTTTTTGTGCTTCTCTATCACACTTCTCTTTATCAAAGTGATGTGAATCAGCAATGAAAGAAGAACAAAACATGGGAAAAGGGAAAAAGGAAAAAGGCCATGGGAAGAGAGATCCTTGTCAAAGCTATATTTTTCAAGAAAGAGAAAAGTTGAATGAATGCCCACATGAACTGCAGGTCTCTTTGTATGATGACTTTTGTCTCCAGATTGTGGTTGAGATCTATTAGTGGTAGTTTGTCACAATTCAATTCAATTCAATCCAATCTAAATTGTGGTTTGTGAATGGATTGAAGAAACTACACATGAAAAATATATCCTTCTTTCCTGTTTTTTTTTTTTCTTTTCTTTTCTAACTCATCATCTTTATCTCCTATCATCCTTATACTTACACAGCAATGATCCAAAGAGCATTTGGAGTACTCAATGTGGTAGTCACATCCTTGTGCATATAAAGCATCCTTAAGTTCCGAGAGACACTGAGTATACTCCATCATATCACCCATCCAATGAGAAGTGTGTTAGGTCTCTATAAAGACATTGTACTTTTTCTCTAGAAGATATTGTTTCATGACGAAGGACACAACAAAATTGTCAAACGAACATAAACTTAACACTTGATACATGAGATTTAACATAAAAGAATAATGATAAAATCAATTGCTCAAGATTCAACACATAAGCATTAATCACAACATAAAATATTCTTTAGATGAAATATTTTTCTAATCATAAATAATTATATGATCATGATTATATATCAAAAGTCCTTCAATTGTAGCATACTTTCCCCCTCCCCCTCCTACTCACTCTTCTTGCTTTTTCACTTTAAGAAACCCTATCGTATCAGGCAGATCAAATCATGAAAACACCTAATTATATTTTTTATTATAAAAATAAAGACCTATCGATAATTACCTCAACTTTTGATATTCTCATCCTCCGTCTTTTTGAAGAACATGTGACAAGAGTAATTTCATCTTTCATATCCTCAATTTCGATTAAAAAAATAATAAAAGATACTGACGAAGGAAAGAATATATGATAAATAATTTTATATTTTAAAACCTATATATTTAGATATATTTGACGTGATTCCAGAATCCACTAGATTTTCGAAATTACCAATTTATATAATATAAATTTGAAAGAGAAAAAAAAACATGCTGTCGTAATTATCTCTAATGACGAGGGTCTTCTTGGTATTTTACAAGGATAAAAAGGCCCGACCCCTGAAATGCTGTCTCTTTCTTCCTGGTCGACTTCTGGTAGCCTTTTCCTTTTTCCCTGGCTGACGTCAGCCTCCTTAATCCACAACCACGAGAATTAGTGGCTCAGAATGCCTCCCGTCGTTGACTCCGACGCTTATCTGGCACTCGGTCACCGGCTACTCCCGGTCGCCCCCCTCCTCCTTCCTTCCGTTGGAAATCGGAAATAAAAACCCCCCCTTCTCGAAATAAACAGACAATATATTGCTACTTCTCTCTCGGGCAAAAGAGCGAGGAGAAGGCGGAGATGCTCTTCGATTCCCTCTCGGAAATCGATCGGACGGCGCAGAGAACATGTCCGAGCCTGGGGACCCCGCCATCAAGCTATTCGGGAGCACCATCCCCATGGCCGCGGCGGCTGATAAGGAACCCGATGTCGAGGAAGCGGAGGCGGAGACGCAGCAGGTGAGAAGAGAAGCCCACCTCTCCTCTTTTCTCGATCCGTGCTCTTCGTTTTTCCTAGTATTTCCTCTATGAATCTTGTCGGGGTCGGCGAAAGATCGTATCTTTTTTCGCTTGTTTTGCCGGATGGGTGATTTTTCTCCTTTTACAGCTACAAGTAATTTGGATTCATTTTGTCGAGTAAGCTTACTGATGTTACATGAGAAGATTGACGACGTTGCATCACACTCTGGACTTCTCTTACTCGGAAATTTCATGGATGGTGTGACTTCAAATATATTGCTGACATCATTGTCCAGAATTACATGGCATAGCAACTTAATGTGGTTTGAGCTTTCTGTTTCGTTCATCTTAATTTCTTTTGCTCATTGAGTGATTATAATAGTTGGTGTTATGAGGAAAGTAAAAAATATGAGGTTGTTTTGTTCTGCTGAATACTTTGATCCTCTTTTTCCCGAAATCTCCAGCAGGTGGAAAAAATCGAGTCTTTGGTTATTCTTGATAACTTATTCCTTTTTGGGGGGTTTCTTGGATCTCAGTCAATACAGGTGGATCAGCAATCAGTTTTGTGAAATCAAGAAAGAAAAAGTAATGAAACAATTCCATATAAATTGTACTGTGCAGATCCATGTCATACTCCAATTCCATATACAGGTGGATCAGAAATCAGGTGGATGTAGCAAATAGATTGTCTGTAAAGGTCCCAACTATTTGAGGTTGACTGCATGGATCTTTTCCCACCATTTAGCTTTGTTGAGTGAAAGATCACTTTTTTTTAATAAGAACCATCCATTCTCTTCAACTATTCCTAAGAAAGTCTTCTTAGGTTTTTCTACTAATATCAGTTAACTCACCTCATCTGATGAGTGCATCCAGGATCTCCTTTCCATTCCAAGCAGTTCTTTCCTTATTCCATTCTTGATTGGAACTAAAAATGTAATTCGAGAAAAAAGTGGATACATTCCAAATCTATCAGACAAGAAATTGTACTGTATAAGGGGTAATATTTGTCATTTAGGAGCGTTTCCTTTTCATTGTAGTTTAAACTTTTAACATTGATGCATTAACTGGATTATGCTTCTAACCTGTAATGCATGACAAGTGTTTAATTATCTTGCTTTGATCTTATATTTCAGAATACATCAAAGGGAGTAACAAATATGGAAGTCAACAATGATTCTTCTATATCAACTGAAGAAGAGAATGAAGGTGACCCAATTAGTTTATCTGGTTTGACCAGTGGCAATGAAGATGACCATAAAACATCCGTTGAAGCTGAAAAAGAAGCAGCAAAAGCTAAAACTGAACACGCTAAGAGTGAGGCTGATGGCTCTGTACCGGAGAAGGTTCTCAAGAAGCCAGACAAAATTCTACCATGTCCTCGCTGTAATAGTATGGAAACCAAATTCTGCTATTACAACAACTACAACTTTAATCAACCTAGACACTTTTGTAAGAATTGCCAGAGATATTGGACTGCTGGGGGAACAATGAGGAATGTTCCTGTGGGTGCTGGTAGGCGTAAAAGTAAGCATTCCAATTCACAATATCGTAACATAGTGATTTTGTCAGATGGATTTCAGAGTTTTCAGTCAGATGCTCTTAAATCTACTCATCATCGGCCTCTTCCATGTGTGTCTTCTACCCCTTCACAACCTTTGTTAAGTAAAGGGACCGTCCTTAAATCTGATCAAGAAGATCCTCTTTACGAGTCTGTGACCTGTGCATTTAATATCAGGGAGCAAGGAAACAATGCTGATTCTGGCTCGATGATATGTGGATATAAGAGAGAGGAACCCTCCTGTTCATCTTCTGCAATAGCCTCCAATTTTGTCAAAAATGTGTCTGCTGAAAATGCAGTTCATGTGCGATCAAGTAATGGACCAGCACCTCTGCCTCATTTGCAGTATTATCCTGGGGTTCCATGGGCTTACCCATGGAGTCTGGCATGGAACAGTGTCGCTGCCATGGAAGCTGGTAGATGCTCATCTGAATATTCTTGCACGGTGGAGAATGGCAATTCAAGTTCGGTTTCATGGAGTCCCAGAGCATTGATGGCAGCTTCTCCTTTTTGTGCATCAACACTACCTTTCTCTTTCATGCCGGCTCCATTTCTGGGCTATTCCATTTTGCCAAATGGAACATGGAATGTACCATGTGCTGGATCTAATGGTTGCATATCACCATCACCCTCTACGAGCGATAGCGGATGTTCAGGAAATGGCTCTCCAACTTTGGGTAAGCATTCCAGAGATTCTAGTATACAGGGAGAGAATAATATGAAGAAGCCTTTATGGGTCCCTAAAACCCTTAGGATGGATGATCCAGAAGAGGCTTCCAAGAGTTCCATATGGGCTACCCTTGGTATCAAGCCTGAAATGGGCAGTATCTTCCAGTTCAAGTCTGAACACAAGGCTAAAAAATTGGATGGCGCACAGCTATTGCACGAAAATCCTGCTGCAGTATCCCGTTCTCATTACTTTCAGGAGAGCACATAAAGAGCTCTCTCTGAAGTTGTGTGGAAATTACTCTGTATGATGCCTGCCATGTGATTTGGGAGCTCACTTGGCTGGTGGCCTTAGAACCAGGATCTGAAATTGTTACAAAGCTAGCAGGGGAAAGGGCCAAGCTTGTTTAACATTTCTAAAATTGTTGAAGAATTCGTGTTGTAGATGCAAGAGGAACACATTCTTGTTTATAAGTTTTACTTCCGAGAGTTCGTCGTCTCCTGCATCATGACAGAATTAGTTTACCATGATATGAGGATCAAGTTGAAAAAGGTGAACACAAACATAGTATCGGAACTGAAAAATCTGAATCTTCAAATGGCATCCTTGTTCTAATGCGGAGAAAGAACTTTTGCTTTTATATGGTTCTTGGCTGCGTTGTTGGATGCTTCCTTGAAATTTATACAAATAAAGGCAATATCATTGATTTTCACTGCACATCGATAACTTTGTTGTCCAATAGTCTTACATCTCTTCTTTCAGTTACTCAAAGACTATTGTTATCGGCTGAGGTCATGGAAATGCTCCTATATCTTTTGGTCGACAGTATTCTAATGGTTTTCTGTAGTTGTTTAAAGTGTGTTTTCTTTAATTATCAGTCTGTAGAAAGTTTTTTACCTGTGCTCAGTGGCATTACCTCTATTGTCCTAATTTTATGAACTTGTACAAGCAACTCCAACTTCTGTTTGGATTGATGGCTGATCAAAATCTGTGCTTTATCTTTGCTATATCATTGGATCAGTTTTATTAGTATTTCATACCTTTCATGTCTATTCAAATTTTGGAGTTTGGTAATACCCCAAGGCCCTGACACAGTGATTCATTCATTTGTTAGGAGTTGTAAATATGATGTTCTCAATGTTGTGCCAAAATATTGAAAGTTTATTTGAGTTATAATTACTTGAGCGAGATCTTATGTCGCATATAAATTATAATATCTTTTTTGCTGATTTCTCATAAGTTAGTGAACAGCTTGCATGTCAACTCTTATGACATGAAATTGTTATTGTATTTTCTTTTTCTGTGTAGGAAAATAAAATTTCTAACACTTGTTGCCATGGTTTTTCCTCCTCCTGTGGTATAGCTGACACTTCTAAATTTCATTACAGTTGGTTGTAATTAGATTTTGCTCAGAGCAATATGAAACAGTGTAAGCTGCTGAGAAACAAGTGGTTGCATGTTGTGAAAAGTTTCTAATACTGCCCAAATGATAAATGTTTAATAATTCATAAACATATTTCAATATTTCTTTTTTCTGAACATCAATAATAATAATATCATTTGAAATTTACTTTGGTATTTTGATTTCTCTAATCATGACAAGTTTACTAATTTTGGGAATTAGGGATTTGGATTCTCCAATCCAACATAGATCACACCTTGCCGTCAAAAATTATAATCTTCTCACTCACAATCCTGTGCTACTAACAGCCCTTTGGACTTGCAACATAGAATTCTATTGCTGATGATGAAAGCCCCGCAAGAAGTTACATGAATGCATGAGTCATGTCACTTGGTTTCCATTCCAAGCAGTTCTTTCCTTATTCCATTCTTGATTGGAACTAAAAATGTAATTCGAGAAAAAAGTGGATGCATTTCAAATCTATCAGACAAGAAATTGTACTGTATAAGGGGTAATATTTGTCATTTAGGAGCGTTTCCTTTTCATTGTAGTTTAAACTTTTAACATTGATGCATTAACTGGATTATGCTTCTAACCTGTAATGCATGACAAGTGTTTAATTATCTTGCTTTGATCTTATATTTCAGAATACATCAAAGGGAGTAACAAATATGGAAGTCAACAATGATTCTTCTATATCAACTGAAGAAGAGAATGAAGGTGACCCAATTAGTTTATCTGGTTTGACCAGTGGCAATGAAGATGACCATAAAACATCCGTTGAAGCTGAAAAAGAAGCAGCAAAAGCTAAAACTGAACACGCTAAGAGTGAGGCTGATGGCTCTGTACCGGAGAAGGTTCTCAAGAAGCCAGACAAAATTCTACCATGTCCTCGCTGTAATAGTATGGAAACCAAATTCTGCTATTACAACAACTACAACTTTAATCAACCTAGACACTTTTGTAAGAATTGCCAGAGATATTGGACTGCTGGGGGAACAATGAGGAATGTTCCTGTGGGTGCTGGTAGGCGTAAAAGTAAGCATTCCAATTCACAATATCGTAACATAGTGATTTTGTCAGATGGATTTCAGAGTTTTCAGTCAGATGCTCTTAAATCTACTCATCATCGGCCTCTTCCATGTGTGTCTTCTACCCCTTCACAACCTTTGTTAAGTAAAGGGACCGTCCTTAAATCTGATCAAGAAGATCCTCTTTACGAGTCTGTGACCTGTGCATTTAATATCAGGGAGCAAGGAAACAATGCTGATTCTGGCTCGATGATATGTGGATATAAGAGAGAGGAACCCTCCTGTTCATCTTCTGCAATAGCCTCCAATTTTGTCAAAAATGTGTCTGCTGAAAATGCAGTTCGTGTGCGATCAAGTGGCATGCGAGTTTACAGTAATGGACCAGCACCTCTGCCTCATTTGCAGTGTTATCCTGGGGTTCCATGGGCTTACCCATGGAGTCTGGCATGGAACAGTGTCGCTGCCATGGAAGCTGGTAGATGCTCATCTGAATATTCTTGCACAGTGGAGAATGGCAATTCAAGTTCGGTTTCATGGAGTCCCAGAGCATTGATAGCAGATTCTCCTTTTTGTGCATCAACACTACTACCTTTCTCTTTTCCGGCTCCATTTCTGGGCTATTCCATTTTGCCAAATGGAACATGGAATGTACCATGTGCTGGATCTAATGGTTGCATATCACCATCACCCTCTACGAGCGATAGCGGATGTTCAGGAAATGGCTCTCCAACTTTGGGTAAGCATTCCAGAGATTCTAGTATACAGGGAGAGAATAATATGAAGAAGCCTTTATGGGTCCCTAAAACCCTTAGGATGGATGATCCAGAAGAGGCTTCCAAGAGTTCCATATGGGCTACCCTTGGTATCAAGCCTGAAATGGGCAGTATCTTCCAGTTCAAGTCTGAACACAAGGCTAAAAAATTGGATGGCGCACAGCTATTGCACGAAAATCCTGCTGCAGTATCCCGTTCTCATTACTTTCAGGAGAGCACATAAAGAGCTCTCTCTGAAGTTGTGTGGAAATTACTCTGTATGATGCCTGCCATGTGATTTGGGAGCTCACTTGGCTGGTGGCCTTAGAACCAGGATCTGAAATTGTTACAAAGCTAGCAGGGGAAAGGGCCAAGCTTGTTTAACATTTCTAAAATTGTTGAAGAATTCGTGTTGTAGATGCAAGAGGAACACATTCTTGTTTATAAGTTTTACTTCCGAGAGTTCGTCGTCTCCTGCATCATGACAGAATTAGTTTACCATGATATGAGGATCAAGTTGAAAAAGGTGAACACAAACATAGTATCGGAACTGAAAAATCTGAATCTTCAAATGGCATCCTTGTTCTAATGCGGAGAAAGAACTTTTGCTTTTATATGGTTCTTGGCTGCGTTGTTGGATGCTTCCTTGAAATTTATACAAATAAAGGCAATATCATTGATTTTCACTGCACATCGATAACTTTGTTGTCCAATAGTCTTACATCTCTTCTTTCAGTTACTCAAAGACTATTGTTATCGGCTGAGGTCATGGAAATGCTCCTATATCTTTTGGTCGACAGTATTCTAATGGTTTTCTGTAGTTGTTTAAAGTGTGTTTTCTTTAATTATCAGTCTGTAGAAAGTTTTTTACCTGTGCTCAGTGGCATTACCTCTATTGTCCTAATTTTATGAACTTGTACAAGCAACTCCAACTTCTGTTTGGATTGATGGCTGATCAAAATCTGTGCTTTATCTTTGCTATATCATTGGATCAGTTTTATTAGTATTTCATACCTTTCATGTCTATTCAAATTTTGGAGTTTGGTAATACCCCAAGGCCCTGACACAGTGATTCATTCATTTGTTAGGAGTTGTAAATATGATGTTCTCAATGTTGTGCCAAAATATTGAAAGTTTATTTGAGTTATAATTACTTGAGCGAGATCTTATGTCGCATATAAATTATAATATCTTTTTTGCTGATTTCTCATAAGTTAGTGAACAGCTTGCATGTCAACTCTTATGACATGAAATTGTTATTGTATTTTCTTTTTCTGTGTAGGAAAATAAAATTTCTAACACTTGTTGCCATGGTTTTTCCTCCTCCTGTGGTATAGCTGACACTTCTAAATTTCATTACAGTTGGTTGTAATTAGATTTTGCTCAGAGCAATATGAAACAGTGTAAGCTGCTGAGAAACAAGTGGTTGCATGTTGTGAAAAGTTTCTAATACTGCCCAAATGATAAATGTTTAATAATTCATAAACATATTTCAATATTTCTTTTTTCTGAACATCAATAATAATAATATCATTTGAAATTTACTTTGGTATTTTGATTTCTCTAATCATGACAAGTTTACTAATTTTGGGAATTAGGGATTTGGATTCTCCAATCCAACATAGATCACACCTTGCCGTCAAAAATTATAATCTTCTCACTCACAATCCTGTGCTACTAACAGCCCTTTGGACTTGCAACATAGAATTCTATTGCTGATGATGAAAGCCCCGCAAGAAGTTACATGAATGCATGAGTCATGTCACTTGGCGTTCGCATAAGCTTCATCTTCTTCTTCTTCGCTGATTTCCAGTACGAGACAATTCTTCAAACAGGTCATCAGCATCAATCACGGCTGAAACCGGACAAAGATCCATCGAACCTAACCCTACATAAGATGCCTAGGGCACGATGGAGGGACTCATCATCATCATCACTCCCATCACCATCCGCCCACCAACGCGCTGTGTGAAGGAAAAGAACAAAAACATGCAATAATCCAAGTTGTGTCGCTCACCTGTCTCGGTCGAAACGCGGAACACCTTTTCCTCCGATGGCCTCCATCGGGTCGACTCCGACGATGAGTTGTACCATCATTCGTGACGAGAAAATCCTGAACTCTGTCTCGTCCGAGACATGGAATCCTAAAATCCCTATCACGAGTACGCGATCCGGCCAAGCGACTTGGTTAGCACGATGACTTAGTCGCCTTATATTGGGTCCCGTACATCAAATGATCGCTTGTCATGTTATGTCTTTTATGGATAGATAGATAAATGGGAAGATCCAACAGTGGAAATCATGTTGTAGTGGGTAGAGGAAGACTTGTTCGCCAGTGGGCACGCATGGTATGAATGCCTTTATATACCTTGGCTCCTTGTGGCTTGGAATTTTCCATGTTTCAAAGGTGGGAGGCTAAAAGGAAGCAATGTAATATATAAATGAAAACTATCTTCAAACATTGCAAGGATGTAGTAAAACCCTCCAATTTATTGTGGAGAGGTGATTCTGATAACCAGAGGTGGTGTCTGACCTCTTGAAGTAACAAAGAAGGCGAAGTGAAGACTGGTAGGAAGGAGAAGGAAGAAGCGTTGCCTGCACATTTGTTGTGGTAGAAGATGTGGTGGGTTGGGTCTCTGGAAACCAGACACCTTTGCTGAAGCTAATAATCCAGACGAAGAAGCTGTTTGCATGGTCTTTCTTTTCCTTTTTGGATCTTATCGAGAGATCTTCTGTTGGAGCTGAGGAGTTGTGATGGCCTGACCTGAGAGATGAGTGCAGGTTGCTTTGGTTCAACAATGGCCGCCATGAATGCACGCGTGCCTCATCATTGTGCTTGGAGAGAGAGAGAGAGAGAGAGAGAGAGATGAGAGAGATGACAGGAGAGATCCAAGATGTGCCATGGGAATCAACAAAGTTGAGCAAGGGATCCATGTGATTGGATTCACCCCCCACTGAGTTTGAAGCGTTGCAAAGCTGGACATGGGTTTTCGACACTTGCTTTAGAGCTTTTCAAGCTGACTACTGCAGATCATGGTGAGCAATATGCAGCTTAAGTACTTGCGAGAAGGTGTGGGGTAAAGTAGAGAAGACGATCTAAGTTGGCTCGTCACCTTCACCTCTTCATGCATCCTTTCTTCTTGTCTCTTCCTTCTGTACCATCTTACTTAACTATAGTCGTGACTTAATTCTTGTCCCAAAGCAAATTCCTTTTATTTTCTTTATGGGTAAAAATCATATATATATATATATAATTTATATATTTTTGGTTTTAAGATGTGTGCAGGCAACTGATCTACGTACGACAAGGTAAAGAGTTTGGGAGCCTAACACGAATCTCAACACACTAACACTTACTCGGCAGCCGCCTAATAACAATATAATATTATTATTACAATTATTAGGGTAAAAAAGAAAAAGGAGGCTAACACTATTCCATAGCGCGCGTGCAATTTGTGCGGATCGGTTGCGGGCTCGCTTTGATTATCGTGCTTTCCATCATTCAGCGTGCGCGTACGGAGTACGTATGTGCACGTGTCTACGTTTGATAGAGAAAGGGGAAGAAGAGGAGGACACGTACGACGTATACGCACAAGCAGTAGAGTGAACGCAACCGCTGCTTGGCATGTTTAGAATGCATGTGGCAACTCAAACTAAAGATGTTAATATATTATTAATTACTGAGTTAGAACAAATATATTGCGTTTATTCGTCCTTATATTGTTGCCTTCTGTTTTTTGGATGCAGAGAGATGAAGAGACGATGAGCATGGAGGGTGGTGCAAAGGAGGACAACAGAGGGAAGTCAGGGTAGGTCCTCCAGAGAAGGTAGAGAGGTCAAAGCAAAACCTTAGCAGCAGCCGCGGAGTATGCAGCTTTCAGCACATTTAAAGGAGTAGAGTGTGGGGGGACGGTGCCTCGAACTCCTGGATCCACACGAACGCTTCTCCTCTGCAACTGTGAGTGAGAGTGAGAGAGAGAGAGTCGTGTGGTTTTCTTTCCTCCACCCAAAGGACGTTGGCTCTGTGATGGTCCTTCTCTAAAGCTATTCCACCACCACCACCACTGTTGTTGTATTTCTTCTGCAGACAGAGAGAGAAAATAACCCAAGCTCACAGGTGAGATGGGGTTCTTCGCTCCAGTGGCACCTCCATTTGTTCATGGCTCGACAGGGGAGCATGTGAACAACGGCAAGGTGGAAGAAGATGGCGAACGACAGCATAAGCTCTGTGCTAGGGGCCACTGGAGGCCAGCCGAGGACGCCAAGCTCAAGGAGCTCGTCTCCCAACATGGCCCTCAACACTGGAACCTGATCGCTGAGAAGCTAGCAGGAAGAACAGGTAGGTAGTCGGGAACAAGAAAGAAAGAATCTATCGAATGCTTACTGAATCCTCTGTGCCTTGTTTGTTACTGAACCGGGATCTGGTTCTGGGCAGGGAAGAGCTGCCGGCTGAGGTGGTTCAACCAGCTGGATCCAAGGATCAACAAGAAGGCATTCGGTGAGGAAGAAGAGGAGAGGCTGTTGGCTGCCCACAGGCTTTACGGCAACAAATGGGCGCTGATCGCCAGAATCTTCCCTGGCAGGACCGACAATGCGGTCAAGAACCATTGGCATGTGACCATGGCCAGGAAGCAGAGGGAGCAGTGCAGTTGTGCTTACAGGAGGCGGCGGAAGCCGTTCCTCTCCTCCGCCCGCTCTCCCCCGTCTCAGAACTCCCTCCCCAACGTTGCATGCAGTGGTGAGTCGACCATCACCAGCACCAGAGATGAGTCTGCTTCCGCTCGCGCAGACCTTTCCCTCGGTTCCTTCACCAGCAGCGCTGGTCCTTCCTACGGCATGTTCAATGGTATGATCTTTTCTCCATATTCCTCCGAAAGAAACCCTTGTTCCGCAGCTCTGCTCCACATGAATTTTCAGCTGTCAACATCAACCATGCCTCCCCTTTTCCCCATCTCATGGTGTTGGTCAATGGATTATCGTTTCATTGTAGGATCCGATGAAAGGCTGGTGTCGGCAAACAACGGATTCTGTGACAAGTTGGGTAGTTCAGGTGGTGGCTTTCTCCCTCATGTCAATCCTATGCTGATGCTGGTTCCTGGGTTTGGTCAGTCCGGCTGCACCTGTTCAACTCCAAGGGCCTCGGCAGCAGCTGAGCCACCAGCTTACCACATGACCTTGCCTCCTCACGGTAAAACAGATCATGGAAGGAAGAAGAACACCGAGTTGCCCTTTTTTGATTTCCTAGGCGTGGGAGCAAGATAATGTAGCAGCCACAAAGCATGTTGCGGAAGAACTTTGATCCTGCGTCGTCTATACTTCTCAAGGTTGTCAATAACTCGCAAGCTCTGATCTCAACCTGTAGATCAAACGAAATGAGACGATGCTTCATCCTATATACGTACCGAGACCCCGTGTAGAAAAAGAATCATAAAAGACTTCATCCTATGATGTTCTTCGACCTTGGCACTGCTCTATGCTTTGCTCAGATCTGTAGGAATCGACAAGCAGTGGTCTTTTTGTGTTGTTATTATTGTTGTTGTTTACCTCCCACTTTAAAGGCTGTTGGGTGCTCGAGAGTTTCTGAAGCACGGCCCAACTCCTCACCTTGCAGCGCCTTACAGCAATCATGGTGGTGCTGAAGAGCTTCTTACTGAGAAGAAGCGAAAAAACCTTGGGAAAGAGAACGGTGAGCAGCGATCTTGAGGAAGAAACAAAGGAAATGCTTTGTGAGTAGTGATTTGGCCCTGCATCCCCTCCAGAGGTCACCAGAAGGGGACTCTCTCTCTCTCTCTCTCTCTCTCTCTCTCTAGCTTAGAGGGCGGGCATGCTAACTGTACAAATAAGTGACATTGTCATGATTGGTCACTTGTTTGACTCGACTGTGAGAATGGCATGGTGAAGAAGGTGCGATTGAATCGAAGAGGCACCATTATGGAGCTTGGCAGGATGTTTCATAAATGTAGCTACGTGCAGAGATTTGGTTTTCCTTTCAAGGAGGATCTCTTGACAGGTATAGCCATGGGAGGAGACAGAGGAAGAAGAAAGCTACCTGACTGCTGGAGTTTGGGGGGGAAGAACTCTGTACAAAGCAATAAAGATTATATCAAATGGAAGAATGACACTTGGGTTTCAAGAAGGGGGAGTTTATTGGGTCCTTTTTTAACAGTTCAATTTTTGGTTTTTCATAACCCAAATAAAATCTTTATTATGATATCAAACATGTCACTATATTCATTTTTATTTCATCTAGTATTTAGTTAAAATTATTTATATAATACTCTTTATTCATTTGTACTTTTATCAAATTTTTGTTAGAATTGATAAGTATTTTTTAATTAATAGATTTTTTAAAATGATATTTGTACCATGCTTGAAATAATATTATTTTTAAAATTTTCAATTGTTTTCCTATTATTTTATTTTTCAAAACTATCATTTATTTATACGACATGAGTTAGGTCTTGTTCTTATCCTGTTAAACGAAAGAAATCGGATTGAATCAAAGTAAATTGTGATGATTTTTAGAATCATGAATGTGATGGTGGCATTAGCTTTATCACTAGACATATGATGCTTTTGTTAAAAAAATATTTTAGTAGATATTTTAGCTCATGAGATAGTAACTATTGTGAAGGAAAGGTTATCCTAGAGATTTTGTTTAACTTTTGAGAATAGATTTTATTATGTCCATGTCAAATTAGGATAAATTTTATTATGTTCGTGTCAAATTATATTCTAAATTGCTAGTCGATATCCTTATTAGACAATTCCTAATATTCTAAATTGCTAGTCGATATCCTTATTAGACAATCCCTATGTATTTTGTGAAGAAATTCATATTGCTAGTTAGCAAACTAATCATGCTAGGTTAAAGGAATTCATTTATTCCAAACTTATATCTTTTAGCTTATGCTGATGTGAACAAAGTTGTATCCTTTCATTAATAAAATTTTTTAACAATTTTTTGTTTGTAAAAAAAACTAAAATTTGAAAAATAAAGAATCTAAAATGAAAAGATAGAAATATTTTTGTTTTAAAAAAGGATTATATATTTCTTTGTTGTGGTGAAAAAAAGGGTGAATTTTTGAAAAAAAAATTAAACTTTGGGAATTTCATGAAAAACGTTTATACTTTGAAAAATTCTCGTAAAACGTTAATGTGAAAGGATCATTTTACCTTTGCATTGTTCTTATATTGTCTCCTCGATCACACCTGTGTCATGTTCGTCCTACCATATTGATATTTTCTTGTCTCGCTTTCATACGAGAAAAGAGGGGGCATGATAGTGATAGTCCTTTCGTTGCATGTTTGGCGGGGTAAATGAAAGGCAAGTTGATTACAAATCTGATGAGGGTCTAAGGATAAAATAATTATTTAAAAAAATACTTTGTTAAAACCTCTCAAATATGGATACTCTACAGAAAATTTTTTAGGGAGTTCTCTTCGAGAATTGACAAAAAAAAAAAAAAAATTGTAAAGATTGTTTGTTTAATGTGGATTTCTACTATCAACTGCGAAACCAACCGCTGTTGCGGGTCCGCCCGTCGACCGTGGGACCCGCGTCGTCGTCCACCAATGAGAGTGGCTTTCCTTTCCCTGCCCTTCTTCAACGCCGTCACCTGAGTGGCTCATGGCTTCGAGGAGCGCTTCCCAGCGGCATCCGCCGCCCTTCAAGTACCATGCACGCACACCTGCCTTCATCGTCTAACTCTGAGGGTGTCGCGGTCGAATGGCTACCACGAGCTCGCACGCCTCTAGTTTGGTTTCTTTCTCGCCGGTTATTCGTTGGGTTTCTTGATATAGACACTTATAGGGAGAGAGAGAGAGAGAGTCTACACTTCTCCTCCCCTCTCTTGTTTCGCTTCAATTGAGTACTTGATTAAAGATTAATATATATAGAGAGAGTCGACACCTTTTTCTTGATTGAAGATTCATCCAGTGCTCAATCACTACGATGTCTAGGTTTCACTTCCCCTTTCTTGTTTCACTTTCGATATATTTATATTTTTCGGTTCTCGGGATTTCTCAAGACTCTCCTGATGCATGTCTTTCTTGATTAGAGATTCGTTCAGTTCTCTTTCTTGGTTAGAATTAGAACCTTCCTTTGGTGGATTACGCCCTACGTTTCGCTCTACTGTAAATTCCCTTTTCTCGATGTTTTCAGGGTTGCTGTTGGTTCCTGCACGCCTGTACGCCACTTCGAGGTGCAAAAGAGACCCTCTTTTTGCCAGCCACGTCTAGCTTTAATCGATTTCTGGCGTGAAATGGGGACAAACGCGAAGGTGGAAGGCTTCCGAGGAAGCAACTTAAGTTCCTTAAGCAGGTATCGTATTTTTGGGTTTCTTGAGATTTTCTTGATACACATCTTTCTCGACGATTGGAGTTCATCCTCCGTTTCGTCTGGTTTTGATCGATTTTTGTCGTGAAGTGGGGGTAAATGCGAAGAAAGAAAACTTCTCCTAGAGAAGCCAAAGAGAAATTCTTTAATGATACTGAAAAATTAAGGGACTGGGGTGTTCGGGTAACACAAAGGTATGCTATAATTCTTCTCGGATTATCTTGTTAGGATTGTGAACAAGGTTGCTTACTATTGAAGGATATTGTGGGTTACATATTATTTATTAGTATAACCCCAAAAAGTCATGAAATTGACCTGAAACTAATAGGTTTGAATTGCTTTGGAGATTAAGCTTTACTCTTATTTTTGTTGTTACAATATCAGGAGGATCTTAGTGGTGCTGAGTCTTCTTTTAGCTTTAGTTACTGCTGGATTCTTCTTATGGAACTCAGATAACACAGTTGTTCATTATACATAATTAATTTTGTTCTACACGATTCATTTTATTTCCACTCATGCTATTTTGATGTGAAGTTGATCTCGTTAGTAATTTGTGTGTGTAGATATCCAAATATTTAGCACGGAACTCTAATTGATCTGGAACTGCATGCTTTATCTACAGTAAGGAATTCTGATTTTTCAAGACTTATGGCTTAGTTGAACATATGCATGTCAAGACATACCAGGTCATTATTTTTTCTCTCATTTTGATTAATAACTTCAAGTAAGATATTACAGATCTGTACCAAAAAAGGCAAAGGAGAAAATAAAGAAACATAGCATGATGCCATTGGTTTTAGGACTTACCTCAAGTTGTTGATGTAACTTTCTTTGTACTTCAATTTGCATTCTGAGTTCTTCATTCATCTGCATGGTTCTGACACTAATGTACCATTAGGCGAAGATCTTTATAGTTCTAGACAACCATAGCGCATAATGCGGTTATCCTACTTGTTTACTGAGGATGCAATGTTGATCGACCCCTGGTGTCCTCTCTGCTGCTTGTGTACAGTGAATAATTGCATATAAAGTAAAAAATGTTTGAACTGCCTCATTCAGTTTGAGAGCTTAAATATCTAGTAGTCCCTTACAATTCTTGATACTTCCAGTATTTTTTTGAGCCTGGAGGTTTTTACCAAGCCTGTACTTCTAAAGACAAGCAAGAGCAAGTTAGTTCACAAAAAGCATTAATAACACACATACACATGAGAGAGATGTAAATGAAGAATTCAAGTAGGACCTGAAGATGGCTTTTTAGATGGTACAAAGTTAGTCCTGGAATGCTCATGAGTTGCATGATTGCTTTTGGTGTAGCTTCTGCAAGATTATGATCATAGTCTTTAAGATTGGAGCACTTGGATTTAAATCATAATGTTTACTTAAGATCTGTACGCGAATGCAGAGACACACGTGCACATTCATGTACGTAAGATGCATGTAACTTTGTATACTCACTATCTGCACCACCAAGTTGATTTTCTGCATCTATAAATCTCTCATCAAGCTCAGGGGTCCATTTAAGTCTAGGCTTGGCATCAGTTGAAAGAACTAGTCCTATCTCTCCTGTGGTACTTCATCCTTGCAGAAACAAGTGCCCATCTGTAGGAAATATTATCCTAGAGGAAAGGAGGTTTTTGTGGTCTAGATGAGACTGATGCTGATACATCTGCCTCAGAAAAAAAAATAATAATAAAGCAGAGACAAGTAATATGGGAAGAGACCTTTTGCAAATCAGACAGAAACAAGCTTTCTTTCGATTCATTTTTCCCTTCATACCTTTTTTCTTCACTTTGCTTTAGTGGCTCTCATCGATTTGATAACTTCACCTTTGACAAACTGGTTTGCTTCTCCGCTGTTGATGCAATATTTCCAGAAAGCTCAGGCATAGGACACGCACAGTTATGTCCTACATGTATGCTCCTCTTGTTTTGGAACTTGAGCTGCTTCAGTTGCTCATGTTGACGAGAGATGACTCCAAGGCTCCTCTTATAAGGTAAATGGATCTAATCTTGACGGCTTAATATGTAATTTTCTTTCCTGCATTAAGTAGCTGAGAACTCTGCCCTCACTTTGTCAATCTTCAGGTGTTAAAGCTTCATTTCATATTCTGCATTTTTAACTTTTGGTGGGACAGCTTTAACTTGTCTCATGTCCATGGAATAAATCCATAACCATTCGTTTTGTTAATTCAAAAATTCTCTGGAAGAAAAGCAGGAACCTTATACTCTTGAGCATAATTTTCTCACCGAAAGATAGATGTTCTTATGTCTTCAGAACTTGCAAATTTCTATATCCTTAAAACTGTTTATAATAGCTCAGTTAGTGGGTTCCTCACACATGGAAGCCTTGTGTTCCTAGGACCTGAGAGGACGTCGTAGGTGGTTGGTTTACGATGCTTTGGGATCTCATTGAAGTCTAGAATTATGTAAAATATTTGAAATTGGTAGACACTCATAGTTCATAGTGTTGATTGAAGAACTTTTATTGGTTATGTTAGAAGAAGATTGAAAATACTGTTTGACCAGATGCATTCAGAAGCAGAATTAGATACACCCAGTCTATTGAGAATGGAAGACTACTGTACTCATATGATGCTCTTATGTACATTGTGAAAGCAAGGAATGGAACATGGAATAAGGATTCGATTCCCTGTCGTTTCCTCCTTTAAGTTTGGTACTTATTCAGTTATCCAGAAAGGGAAAATGAAGATAGAGAATCTGGAATCTATCTATCAGTAGGCATCCATCACTCTAAGCCAATGGTCAATTTAAGATACAAGGCAAGGAAAACAGAACATAGAAGAAATTTCAGTGTTGTATTTCATTCACACATCATAGCTTCCTTAGCTGCTGCACCACTTGGTTTCCCTATTTCAGACATCCTTGCACATCTTTTCATGTTAATTTGCATGTTGTGCAAATATGAGGATAAATTCTCACGTCTTTTATGCGCACAGGATGAAGCCAAGATCGCAATGCAAAGTTTTTCGATAATGATAAATAGTCCACTGCTCATATGCTTATCTAGATTTCTAGATATCCCACTATTAGATACCCAACTCCATAACATTGAATTATTCTAGGAATGCCCAAGTTGGAATCCTATAATGGGTGTTAATCAACCAATCAAGCTTTCTTGTACTGACAAATATTTTCTAGTTTCATGCACCAACAAGAAATGGGTTGCCATTATGCAGAGGTTTCTAATTAAAGTTACCTTTGTTTTCATGTTCCAGATGCCTGGTTAAAGATCTGATCAGTGTGTGTGTCAAAATTTATCTATTTATGTAACCTTGAGTCTTAAAGGAGGATTATTAGGTACACTTTTGTGGCTACCAAACTTGGAGCTTTTGCTTCTTCTCATATTAATCCTATACAATGTGTCTATATTTATGTTAACATGTACTAGAAAGATGATTCTTGATTTGCTTTTCCTGCTGCTTGTAGATTAGCGTTTTTAACTAATAATAAGATAACAAACAATCTTAGATATGGTGGCATTCTTCTCCATAAGTTCCAGTGAGATTAGAAGGTCGGCAGCATATCTATTTTTTTTCACTCATGGAATGTATATTATTCTCTTTGCAGTGAGATTAATAGTATGTCATCACGAGATTGTCAGAATTACAATTCTTGCAGTACATATGTTTGTTTTGAGTGGTACATCAAAATGTTTAATTATTCTCCTTAGCACTTGTGGCATATCTCCAGCCACCTTATCAAAAGAATGATGTGAATCAATAAAGTTGAGAGGATCTCTTTTTCCTTCTTTTTACTTGGAAAAAGAAGCAAGAATATATCTGTTGTTTTCTTTTTTGGTTTTCATTTATCCCACCAGGTGTCCTCTTTTTTATGGCATCTCTGTCAGACTTTGATTCCTTTTTCCTTTTCTTTTCCATTTTTGGGAAATTTCATGGTTATTTATCTTATTCGCTTTGGGTTGCAGATGTGATCAAAGTTCACCAAGCAGCAGCTGTAAGATGAATTCTGAAATGTTTTTAAGGTATGGCTCACTAGATCAGTTACAGTTTGCTTGTTTGCTATGGTGACCGTTGATGAGGATAATAATAACGATGGGACACGGACTGACGACATCTGCACCGGGGTGACGTTTCCCGGGTCACGCGTCCCGAGGAGCTGAAGGTTCGCCTGCCTCGGTTGACCTGACAGCGCCTGGTCGAGGCAGACCAGGACGTCGACCGAGGCACGTCGCCATCGCAGAAGCCAAGTCCTTCACGCAATGCCAACGCCGGTGTCAGACGTTATCAGAAGTACGACTCCGCTCCCTCCAATAGGGCACATCAGGCAACGGTAACCTTCCCTATAAAAACCCACGCGTTCGACAAAAGGAAGGGGAGGGGGGAGAGAAAGACGGGATCAAATAAGAAAAATCTCCTCCAACCATCTTCTGACTTGATCGTCGGAGGGGTCGGGCCGAGCTCTCCCGACCCGACTTGTGTGCATGTACGAAGACGGAGCGCATCCCGCCGAGCGCTCAGGCGAGGAGCCCCCTCCCGGAGAAAACAGCAAGCCCACCGCGATTGGACCAACGAAGCCAGCTACCTCACCAGTCTCAAGGGACGCTCCCAACGGTCCCCGCACATTCGGATCCGAACCCAATCGTGCCGGCCTCGAACCGTACGGCAAAAAGGTGTTAACACCAACAACAGTAGCTATATAACACCATCTGTAGTCTGGTTGTAGTATTTATTTAGATGTCATTAATTAGTTATCATTTATTTTTCTGCAGTAAAGCAGCCTAAAACTATAATGTGAGCAGAACAGCTTCAACGAGCCCACCGCGATCGGACCAACGAAGCCAGCTACCTCACCAGTCTCAAGGGACGCTCCCAACGGTCCCCGCACATTCGGATCCGAACCCAATCGTGCCGGCCTCGAACCGTACGGCAAAAAGGTGTTAACACCAACAACAGTAGCTATATAACACCATCTGTAGTCTGGTTGTAGTATTTATTTAGATGTCATTAATTAGTTATCATTTATTTTTCTGCAGTAAAGCAGCCTAAAACTATAATGTGAGCAGAACAGCTTCCTTCCTGCCTACTTGCCTGCTTTCTCTTTTACGTGGAACGATGGACACACTTTAGAGAAGAAGTTGCAAGGCAGCTCTCCCCAAACAGGACGGACATCTTTTTTTGCCTTGGGGTCTTTGCGTAAGTTCTAAGCAACTCTTCTCTTGCTGAGCTGAAGAAGAATGCCCCAAGTCAAAAGAAGAAGAAGAAGAAGAAGAAGAACACAGAGGTAGGCAATGCGCGAATTCCCACTACCAAAAGTGACAAGGGAAGCATCTTTCTTACACCTTCGTCGAACTGACTAACTTTTCAGAGGAGAAAGCAAAGCAACGGACCCCATCGTCCATCGTCAAGGTGTGTGTGTGTGGTCGTCTCATGCATGGATGGACATGTTTCCGAGAAAGTTCCCACTCCACCGACGCTTTCCCCTTCTTCCCTTGATGTGGCGATTCCGATCGATCGGCCAGCAAGCAAAGCAAGAGCTGAGTTCCAATTCTTCCCCGTCCACGGAGCGGAGCCATGGCAGAGGTGGTTGCCAGCAGCATCGTGAGGTTTGTGTCCGACAAGCTGGGAGCCAAAGTGTTGAACGAGCTGGGGTTGCTGAAGGGTGTGGGCGAGGAACTCAAGCTGCTGGAGAGCACCCTCGCCGCAATCCAAGACGTGCTCGAGGACGCAGAAGCACGGCAGGTGAAGGAGAAATCCCTCAGAGTTTGGCTGCGGGAGCTCAAGGATGTCGCCTACGACTTGGACGATCTGTTGGATGAGACCGCAGTCAAGGCCCTCCTGACCAAAGGAAAGGTGCGTGGATTAGACGCCATCAAGCCCAAATCAATTCGAGTTCGGCATGAGATAGCTCGCAAGGTGAAGAAGATGAGGAAGAGATTAGACGCCATCGCGGAGGAGCGAGCCACGTTCCACCTGAGGGAGGGAACCGCCAAAGACAGTGAGCCGGGCAGTGGAGTTAGGGAGCAAACTGGCTCTTTGGTGGATGAATCCCAAGTCTACGGTCGACAGCAAGACAAGGAGCAAATCATCGACTTCCTTCTTGGCGACTCTACCGAAGAACATAATAACAATCTCGGAGTCATTGCAATCGTTGGGCTGGGTGGTCTCGGCAAGACCACTCTCGCTCAGCTAGTGTACAATGATGAGGGGGTGCGTCAGCACTTCGAGAGGAGGATGTGGGTCTACGTTTCTGATAAGTTCGACAGCAAAAGTCTCATGAGATCGATCATAGAATCCCTGAGCGCAAAGGAGTTCACCCTCCCGGACATGGACCCGACGCAGCGGGAGCTCGTGGAACGGATCGGAGGTAGGAGGTTTCTGCTGGTGTTGGATGACGTCTGGAACGAGGACTACGAACTGTGGGATAGACTGAGGATTCTGCTGAACAACGGAGCCAAGGGAAGTAAGGTTGTGGTGACGACACGAAGCCGGCGAGTCGCGTCCGTGATGAACGCGGACGACGTGCACTTCCTCGCCGGTCTCTCCGACGGCGACTGCTGGTTGTTGTTCGAGAGAAGGGCGTTCGAGTCGGGCAGCAGCGCGAGGAACCCCAGCTTGGTGGCCATCGGCAAGGAGATCGTGAGGCGATGTGGAGGCATGCCGTTGGCAGCCAAGGCTCTGGGGAGCATGATGCGGTTCAAGCGAGAGTTGAGCCAGTGGGTGGCGGTCCGGGACAACGAGATTTGGAGACCCTCCGCCGACGTTGACGACGACGACCAGATTCTACCTGCTTTGATGCTGAGCTACAGTCATCTGCCACCGCGTCTGAAACAATGCTTTGCGTACTGCGCGATGATCCCAAAAGGCAAAACGATGCGGATCAAGACACTGGCTCAGCTGTGGGTTGCAGGAGGCCTGGCAGACCTGGAGGATGTGGGATCTCACTACGTGGATCAGTTGCTGTCCAGATCCCTTCTCGAGATCGGTCAAGAGAAAGCGCATGGTGCTGTGAGCCTGGTCAAAATGCACGACGTCGTCCACGACCTCGCTCGGTTCGTCGCCGGCGACGAATGCTCGATCGTGGACGTCTGCGGCAGCACAGCCACCTCCCCAGGTTCGCGCTACGCGTCTCTACTCTTCGATGGACGGACGCCATCGGTTGCAGAGACGCTTAGCCGTATGCGGAAGCTGCGAGCTTTGTATGTGATCGTGACCGAAGGCATTTTCGAGGAGTATGGTGTGAGGGTGCTCGACGGGAAGAATGTTTACGGACGAAGTGCAGAGGAGCAAGACGAAGATGAGAGAGTTCTCCTTGCCATATTCTCCACCATGAAACCCCTGCGAGCACTACATTTGGATGGCTTTCCCATGAAAGCACTGCCTGCTGCGGTACAAAATCTCGATCATCTGCGGTACCTCGACCTGTCAGGAACCGACCTCCGAACACTTCCTCCGGCCATCGGGCGTCTCCACAACCTGCAGATCCTGAAACTGCGGAGTTGTACAGGGCTCGAAGCATTGCCCGAATCGATCGGCGAGCTGGTAAATCTGGTGACCTTGGATCTCTGTCACTGCCGACGCCTTTCTTCTTTACCGGATTGTATCGGTCGCATGGGCAACCTGCGGAACTTGGATGTTTCCAGGGCTTGCATCACCACGCTGCCGGAATCGTTGAGCTCCCTCTCAAACCTACAGCTGCTGAAACTTGGAGACTGTTACTGGCTGCATGAGCTTCCGAAGAACGCACAGAGCATGAGAAGCCTCACGCACCTTGACATACGTGGTTGTTATGGTCTGACCTGCATGCCCGCGGGGTTAGGACAGTTGCGTCAGCTGCGGATGCTGCCGACGTACCTGCTCGGTGATGGAGATGGCGATGGAGGTCTTGAAGAGCTCGGCACCCTAAATCTCGAAGGTGAATTGTATATCGGGAATCTTCAGAATCTAAGGAGTGCTGCGGAAGCCGGCGAGGCCAATCTGAGGGAGAAGCGGGGCCTGCGTTCGCTGAAACTAAAGTGGGATCTGACCTCTTGGTTCCAACAAGAAGACCGGAATGATGTCGCGGCCATTGGTGGGGAGCACACCGAGCTGGTGGAAGATGCGCTAGGAAGCCTCCGACCGCAGCCAGACCTGGAGGTCCTGCGGATCGAGGGTTACGTAGGCAAGGCGCTGCCGGGGTGGATGATGGATTGCTCGATTCCGAATCTGGTGGAGCTTTCACTGGACTCCTTTACTCGATGTGAGAAGTTGCCGGCGTTGGAGAGGCTCTCCTGTCTAAAGGAGCTGAATCTGAGCAGATTCCCCCGTGTCGAGTGCCTTCCACGGTTAGGGCAGCTACCCTGTCTCAGGGTCCTCTGCCTCGGAATGCTTCCTGCTGTGAAGCGTTTGGGATCAGAGTTGTCCGGCGGCGGGTGCGCGTTCCCTGCACTGGAGGAACTGCGACTGGTTTTCATGTCGGATTTGGAGGAGTGGTCAGGCACGGAGGGCGAAGATTTCCTTCCTCGTCTCTCAGAGCTGGAACTGACGGACTGCCCAAAACTAGGGGCACTACCATCGACGTTTCCATCTGTGAACCGGCTGACGATGAACGTGGACGACAAGTTGCTACTCTCTCACCTCGAACGTGGTGCGTTTCCAAACCTAAAGCATTTGGGTATCTGTAACTGCGACCCAGATGATGATGAAGCAGGAGACATGCCAGAAGTCCTAGTGGAGCGCTTGGCTTCTGTTGAAAGCTCGAAGACCAGTTACTGCGTCCGAGTCTGTGATGATGATGACGCAATGCATTAAGTTGGGCTGATAGTCCATATTCAGCCCATGTGGATTTTATCAATCTACAGCTCACATCTCATCTCCTTTTAATTTAACCCTAATTAATATTAGGAGAGAGTGGATGGCTACATTTTGGAGGCAGAAAAAGGCATAAATAGGGCAGCAACATGAGAGAAGGAGATAGCCACGGGAAAGGAAGAAAACAAGGTAGGAAAGGAAGAGAAAGAAAGGGAAGAAGACAAGGACAACGCAGAGAGACTGTTCTCAATCATCTAGCAGTGTTCTCATCTCAGGTTAGATCAATCTATAGTAGACTCTTGTTGTGATTACTTAGGGAGGTTTTAGATATTGTGGGCAGTGACGTGATCCTTGTATTCCAGTTATTCTCTTGTGGTTGTTGCTAGGGTTTTGGGCAAGAGATTGAGAGATTTGTATATTCATTATTTTTATATTGAATTATCTCTAGTTTGCCCCGTGATTTTTACCCTTCACATTGAATGGGTATTCCACGTATATCTTGGGGTTTTGTTTGATTGTGCTTCCATTTAATTCCGCTGCGTATTATGGTCTTCTAGTATTTGTTCATCTACAAAGGTTATTCCTTTTTATATCCCCATCATAGACGACTACTACCTTGATTAATAATGGTAATAACTCGTCTAACGTATCATCTCCCACTTTTGATATCAGATTAAATGGGAGACTAACATTTCATACATACATATGAGATCCATCATGTCTTGGATGTCTTGAGATGTCTCTAGCTTCATCATCTACAAATAATTCTCTTATGAATAGATAGGTTCTGATATCATTTATCATGATCTAATCTGAAAGAGAGACGAATGAGATGATGACACATGGATCATCTAATTTCAAAAGATTTTTTTTTTATTTTTAATCTTAAAAAGTGAAAACCTAATACCATACTCTTTGCCTCTCTTTCACGGATGAGTTAGTACTCCTCTTTTCTTTTCTTTCCTATTGTCGTCTCTTGGCTCTTTTTTTTATTTTTAATCTTAAGAAGTAAAAACCTAATATCATACCTTTTGCCTCTCTTTCATATATGAGTTAGTACTCCTCTCTCTTCTTTTCTTCTTGGTCTCCTTATCACTCTTCTTTATATCGTCGTAAATGGATTTATCTATGGCTCATTTTTTTATTTTTAATCTTGAAAAGTAAAAACTTAATACCATACCCTTTGCCTCTCTTTCACACATGAGTTAGTACTCTTCCCCCTTCTTTTCTTTTTGGTCATCTTCTCCTTATCACTCTTTTCCTTGTCACTCTTCTTTATATCCCTTGTCACTCTTCTTTATATCGTCGTGTCATATACTTGTCCGCGTAAGTCTGATATCTGAAATCGATACCTCGATAAGACTATTAACCTCTTCATCAAATATACATTTTCTAACAGCATAAAAGAGAAGAATTCGATGAGGGCATGTGAAGAGGGAATGAGTTGAGTCGCCTTCTTGACTCATATGACTCTTTGGCCTCGTAGTTCAGACAAGTATTTGAAGAGTCACAACCGTGCAAGTAGGACGAGGTAGACAGCACCAACAAAAAGAGAGGAAAATACCTGTCTGTGAATAGGAAATTGTCGAAGTTGGCAAGAATTGTTAGATCCTCCAAAGAAACTTCACTCTTTCTCTGCCTAACTTGTCCTTACAAGACCTGGAAGTGAGGTTGTAAGAACTTGAAGAACACCTGCATTACCAGTTCAAGAGCTGAAAATATATCACATTTCCAATACTTTACACCAGATTTGCTCATTTGCAGAAATCCAACAGAAAAACTTCACTGCAAAGAGAAAACAAAATCCTCCGAGCGAAGAAAGACCGGTGACAAATCGAAATTCGCTATGATACACAGACAACCAGCCCCAACAAAAGAAAAAATAATTATTAGTTCGATAAATAAAGAATTACAAACCCAAGATTCATCGATAAATTGCTCAACAGTGGAGCAGAGCAGTTCATGGAACAACAACACAAACAATTACGTCCATCGACGATCTGCAAGAAGGAGAAATTTGCAAAAGCTAATATGACTACAAGTTACTAAGCCATAAATATCTGAACAAGAGCAAGTTTAAAAGCAACATGACAGTCTAAAACATCAAAGTATCCATTCATGAGTTCTCAAAACTAATACAAACTCCACATTCTATACTTGCAACCAAGTCTTGAGGAGCGCACTCCACATATAAATATCTATCCAATATATATAACAAGGAAAAAAATTTACATATCGAGATAAGGGAAGACTACCCTAAGCCAAATTCAAGGTTCTTTTTATTCTCCGAAATCTAATCTGCTGCTGTTGACGCGACTCCACCATTTTAAAGAAATGATCAAACATGGTGTCTCCACCATTTTATTTCAGCAGAACCAGCTAAATCCATCTTGCTTTGTTCCCCCATGCAAGGCATCAGAGTAATCCATTCCAAGCATGTTGAAGCCAGACCTAATCCTGATACCCGCACTAGCTTCAATGGGCTGGCCACTTGGTTCTTGTTCGAGTGGCAGCGATCGCTCTACCACACCACTGACCTCTTCGAATAGACTGCGATCAAAGAAGTTGTCTTCCATCTGAAGAGAATTTGATCCTTCCAACATGGTCACACCTCCCAAGCTGGAGTTTTTACTAGCATTGATACTGATATCATACAAGTTCGTTAAGTCGTTGATCGATTTTTGCCCGTCAGAAGGAATACCGAGTTCAGATATATCGACTGGATTAACTGAAGGTTTGTTGCCAGGCACCTGGAAGCCATTGCTCATCATCCCAATACCTGTAGGAAGAGTGTTCTGATACTTACAGGCATAACGGCGACTGTTCCTGGCGTTCCTGTCAAGAAATCCATTGCGGAAATCGTTGTGTGGACATAGCGCATTATCGCGGGCATAGATCCGCTGGTTCATCATCAGTTCAGACTCCCTGGAAGTTCTTTTCTGAATGAACCCTACATCTTTCTCTCCCTTCATCGGAGCAGATCTAATAGGCATCACATCCCCTGTACAAGCTCTTAAATTGAAGGCATTAGCAGCAAGAGCCAGCTTGCAGTTTGCCACACCCTCACCTTTAACTTTGTAAATGCCTGTGTGATCATACTCACTGCTGTTGTTGTCGAAGGAGATGGCTCCTGAGACACCGCGGCCAGCGGATTGGGGTGCGCATGCATCTGTGTGCAGCTTCATGTACATGTCCTCCTCCTGCTTGATGACAGCAAGCCATGTTGTGCTCTCCTTGGCAGTCATCTTGTCTTGGAGGCACTTGGACTGCCGAACAAGCCTACGGATCCTCTCAACGTCAGGAGACATGTGCTTGATTACCACCATCAAAACCGCAACCTTCCAAGACTTCTTCAGATCATGTGGCTTCTTGTACGGCGGTAGGCCATGTTACTTAGGGATGTCCAGTTTGCGCCACCACTCCTCTCTCCCAGTAGGCCACCATGGTGGTGGGATTCCTTTCTCAAGGGGAAACCGCCGCTGTGGTGGATCACAGTGCTGCATAAGAGCAGACAAGAGAGAACCCAACGTTGTGTCCTGAAGCTCCATCAATGAATGAGGACCCACAGTCTCCGCGTTGACATCACTGTTAGATCCAGGTATGGCATTATCAACCTGGTACTTGGCTATAGCAGCAGGCCCGTTCTGATCAAACCTGACCTTGTCTTTCCACCAACCTCTGAGGTTATCGGAAGCACCACTGACGGCCTTGCCCTTCTCCGGAATTATGCCATAGACGAAGCCCTGAGCCTTGCACACCTCCATCATCTTCAGCATGTACTTGAGAATCCCATCCTGTGCCCGAGACATCTTCTTCCGGCAGGCCTGTTTCTGTGACTGCTGTCTTGCTGCATCAGTCTGCACCTTGTTCTTGCTCTGTTGCTTCTCCTTCAAGCGTTTCAGCCGCAGCTGGTCTCTCCACATGCGCCATTCAAGTTCTTCTATATCAACATCATCATCACTATCTTCATCACCAGCCTCGGCAACTTGTTCTGGTGGCAGGTCAACCGGATCTCCCTCTCCCATTATGTGTTCGTCCGCTGAAACCTGATGGAAGCCACCATAACCAACAGTCCTCTCGCCCTGCACATAATTTGAGCCACCAGGATACACCATGTCTTCAATTAATAGCACCCCCATCATCACAAGCAGCACAAGAACGCAAGTTTATATTCCCTGGATAGGAACAGATGCAGCACCAAAGCATTAGAAAACATGCACTGTGTCTCACAAGTTCGGAACCCAAAAGACAATTAGTGTGCAGGATATACGGAAGGAGAAATATACAACAAGAACAACCAACAGATGTATTTTCCATCTCCATTATTACATTCAACAAGCATGCAATAAATTCAATGTAAGAAATCATGGAAAGCATATCCCCCACAAGTAGTGAGAAGGCATGATGTATCATCAAGTCCGTCAAGGAAAGGATCTGCTCAACAAATAGGAAGATATTTGATGCATTTAATGGAGTGGTTATCAAGTCGTCTTTCACAAGGGCGTATGTGATACTAATTGCCTTTCTCTTAGTTATATAGATCACTGGAACCGTGTTCAAGAAGAACATGTGTCAACATAAATACAAGCATTTACAAAGCAGCACGCAATTAGATGATTTATAAGCTGATTCGCATACAGAACAGAAATTTTGAATCAGGCATCGTGCTTGCTTAGAACAGAAGAATGGTGTCCTGAGTACCTACCAAAAGATACTACACAATCACATTCAAAGAATGGTTCCAAATGAAAAGGAAAAAAAAAATGATCTTTTTCGTTCTGTATTTGGAAAGTATGAGCAGAAGAATTACTCGGAACAGCATACCGTCTCAGAGAGATGAAGCTTATCGATTAAAGATGAATGAGAAATCAGGCAATCAAAACGAAAGTGAACTCCCCCATTTCGTCTTTGCGCCAAGACAAAGAGGACGAGAAGATCCGACGCCAAAATTTCGTCTTTGCGCGCTTCAGCTCGTCACCGAAAGTGAAACCGAAGGCCGAATCAAAACGAACGCAGCACACTCTCCCGAGGATGTACAGAGTGAACGCCGATTCGGCGTCTTTCTCCACCAACGGCAAGATGATGAGCGAAACCGCCCAAAAATTGATTCTTTTTTCTCACACGCGACAACAATAACCACAAAAGCAAGAGATACTTGGACGACGAACCGAAGCTTGTTCGAGATCAGAATCAACAAAAGGTGATTCTTTCTCGACTAATGAATGCCTAATACAAGCGCGGTCCTCCTCTTCTTCTGCACCGACGACATAGCCAACCTCCGAAACCCCCAGCCGCCAGTCCACCAAAAACTCCAGCGAAGCTACGAAGGCAATAGGAAGTGAAGAAAAGAAACAAGCGACCGAAACCGAGTAGAAACGACGGAGAGATCCACCAGAACAGAAACTGAGCACAGAGCATCAAAGGAGGCAACTTTAGGCGACGAGGTGATAAACAATCGCTCCTTTTTGCCTTCTCTCCACTGTTTCAGGCCCGGTTCCGCGACTACCACTGCCCCTTGCAGCGCTGAGACGGTGTGCACGCGTCAATCCCTCAGAAGACCAGCCTCCGCAGACAACGGAGAACAGAGAGAGAGAAGGAAGAAAGAGAAATGGAATCGGACGACGAGGCGGTGCTCTCTTAAGCATCAGTAGATGTGCTCTCACCATCTGTTAGCGTATGTCGCTCCCTTTCGAAACTGTAGTGCGGTCGTGTTCTCGTAATCGAAGCGGATCAGTGGTTCTTCTTTCAATTATGAGAAAATTTTATAATTATATTCAAACAGTCAAATCACTATATGACATCCCCTTCAAAATATATAGCTGTAATTTTCACCATAGATATATTCAAACAGTCAAATCACTATATGACATCCCTCAAAATGTATAGCGAAGTTCATCCTCGAGCATAGATAATTGAGGTTAGTCATAGAGTCTTCCCTTTCTTGGAAGTCATCCCTTCGAGCTTGGTATGATTGATTAAAATTCTCTCCTTGATGTGATTTCTTCGGGCTTGGTGGTTGGCTCAAACTAAGTTCGGTAAAACGAGTCCGAATCTTATCCTCCATTCGCACCTCGAATACTTCAAATTTAGCATCGATTGCATTCTTCGATATCATGGTATATACCTCAAAATCTTTTGATGTCACATAAAGTTACAAGTATACCAACGGGAACATCTAAAATTACAAAATTACTTCTACTAAATATTAACATTAACAATATCCCCAAATAGCAAATTAGAATGATCGATCAACGTGGACCGATAAATTTTTACACCTAATTCTTTTATTACCAATTTTAATACATCCTCTAATTTTATTTTTATAATATTTTTATTGTAAGAATGATTGATTTAAGAGTCAAAATAATGGAGATGACACCACTAGTAATTCAGTACTATAGATTACTATTTCTACTTTTTATATATATATTATTTATTTACAAATGAATGTAAATATTAGCAACAATGACAAAGATAAATAAAATAAAATTAATAATAAAAAAAGATTATCAATAGTAAAATAAAATATTTTATTATTTTTTAAAAAAATATCAATAGTAAAAAATGGTCAACAGCTAAGAACTCCCTTGCTGCCACATGCTTAAATAAGAAAATTTTGATCTTTTTCGAATAACAAAATAAATAATAAATAAATTTTTTTTGCATCGAGAATTATGTTTTGGAATATTCAAGGTAGGATTTCTTGATGATTAAATCCACACTTGTAAATGCTTGCTCTTAATCATCAGTGGTCGTCTTTCGAGTTTGTAAGTGAATCCTGTCATCAGTATCTCCATGAATGATGATCATATTCGTCGTGACTTTGTCAATCGATCGTGTGCGATGTATGCTATCGTGAACCTCGATGCACAGGATAGTTTATTAGTTTTTTTTAATTTATGAATACACCCCTACTTAAATTTATAATTCTGAAGTGTGTTGACACGATGGACATAAAATGATTATTAATATTAATTTTAATATATTTTTATTTCTTCGATGATAAAAAAATATTCATGTCTCTACACGTCATAGCATAATCAAAAGTGAGATGGTAGGATTTAATCAATATTCAAGCCATATGGATTTTAATCTAAGATGACACTCCGAGAAATATTCTTAAGAGGAAATATTCCTTTCAATTAACTTACTATAAAAAAATTATCTTAGACATAATAATGGAGGTCAGTTACTCTCTAATCACTAATATTAGTGTTAAAAGGGGCTATATTGAAACTCTGCCCAACATTGCTCCTCAGACTCTCAAAGGAGCATTCAAGTCACCTCATCAATCACATTAGATTTCTTGTCTACACAATTCAAACAGAGTTGAGTTGATTCGAACATCACTGATTTTTCCTTCATATGTTATATTACCACCGTGGAATCGGATAAAACATTAATTTTCTATTCAAATTAATCTTAAATCTGCTCTGAGTTGATTCGAACATCACTGATTTTTCCTTCATATGTTATATTACCACCGTGGAATCGGATAAAACATTAATTTTCTATTCAAATTAATCTTAAATCTGATTAGCAGTAATCAATTCTGATTTTAAATTAGTTGGATGTAGATCCGACACTCAGAAAAATTCAACAAGTTTCAATCGCCATTTAACATTAAGAATGTAAATAATATTGAACCGTAAATATGTACTGTATTCTAATTTAATCCGACTAATTTTTCTCCGCATCAACCATACCTCCAAATCCTAAAATAATAGTAAATGAAGGTGTTTGGTCTTATACTCCATGGATGATGGCACCCAATTGCATCTTGGGTCTCATTCATCACTTCTCCAAGACCATACATCATGTCAAAGAAAATAGGTTTTGACTAAAACTGAGTCACAAGTCAAAGAAGAGAGAAAAGGAACAGGCATTCAACATAAATTTGAGAATGATGATGATGATGATGATGCATATAACTCACATACTCAATAGTTTTGTCACAGTGGTCATGACAGAAGAGCAAAAGGAATGAGGTTAGAATAATGGAACTGTGAGCTGAGTCACCCATAATGGAGATTCATACAGATTAATCATCATAACCTCATTTAAACAACCAAGAAAATGACAGATTTAGAAGATGAAATAAAGGAACTTTTTGAGCTAACCTTGAAATATTAAATATAGGAAACAAAATTGCATGTTCTATATGTTCACAATTTGGTACTAACCGAAAAAGAGATGCATAAGAAATTGAACAAGCAAATGATATCTTCCTCATTCCAAGTCTGCAAGAGTAAACATCAAAGGGTGGAAAAAATGGTTTACATATTTGATTCAAGCAAAACACTTAGCATTCTGAAAATAAAAGCAGACAGGGCTGATTTGAATAATCAGAAAACCCAGTTCAACAAAATGCCCATGCACAAGATAGAAGTGCACGATCAAAAATATGTTTCTTTCAAACATGTAAGAACAGTTATTTTAAATAACTGCCGGTGGAGGTTTTGCGTTTTATTTTATATCCTGGAGAGACTCATTTTGCCATCATGACTTTGACAAACTCCTCATAGTTGATCTGACCATCTCCGTCGACATCAGCTTCACGGATCATCTCATCAACTTCCTCATCTGTCAGCTTCTCGCCAAGGTTGGTCATGACATGACGCAACTCCGCTGCGGAGATGAAACCATTCTGGTCTTTGTCGAAAACACGGAAGGCCTCCTTCAGCTCCTCCTCGGAGTCGGTGTCCTTCATCTTACGAGCCATTAAATTGAGAAACTCAGGAAAGTCAATCGTTCCATTACCATCTGCATCGACCTCATTTATCATGTCCTGTAGCTCTGCTTCCGTGGGGTTCTGACCCAAAGAGCGCATCACAGTCCCGAGCTCCTTAGTGGTGATGCAACCTATTGAAATACAAGGGCACAATATCAAATAAATAAACATGACATCTAGAAGACAAGATTGCTGTGATTTTGGATAGGACTGAAGATATGTCATTTTTAAACTGCAAGTGATTAATCAAGATCTCTAAAGAATGGTTTCAAAGTTAAAAGCAGTTGAACTTCTTAACACAGACAACAAAATTATCAGGACGTAAAATAATTGCAATGGGTTTCTTGTGTAAGAAACAAACTACCTAAACTGTGGAACTGCATCATACACATTTAACTATATATATAAATTATCATTTTACTAGGCAAACTTACTCGCACTTTGTCCGACTCACTATTATCTCCCTCATCAACGATGGTAGATAATAATTTCTCATCAACCAACTTCTTCGATGCATGCAACCTCATAATGAAGTATGATTGAGATTGATGGTACATCAAAAGAATTCATGGAAGGCATGCCAGACTACTACTAGTTAATGAATTATGCAGTTAAACTCTATCTGATCAAAATATAGAATGCAGAAGGAATAAAAGTGTTCTTTTTTCTCCTTATCAATTTTCTTTATCCTCCCTACTTAGTAGCAGAGATAATAAGTGTAGATGCATACGAGTATTATCTCACACAGACAGTTAACCATACAACCATGATGAACAGATTGTGAACCCTCTCTTACTACCTTCAATCAGTCCCCTACTTTGAGAATTAAACTTCTGATCCAGAAAGAAGTCCAGAGGAGTTGAAACTCATGTTTCCTGATGTCAATATCAATACATCACCAATAATATTAGGGTATATAGATTAAGGTTAATTCTATCATCAATTTCTCTTTCAGAAAAGCGAATGTAACATCAATATGTCAATTCAAAGCAGATGAATTGACCCTCCCCAATCCCCACATTGGCGGGAGCCTCGTGCATTCACACTTTGCTTGTCTTGTCTTGCATCGCCGGTACATGAGGATCTAAATGACGACAGTAGGCATAAAGGCTTTCGCATTTCCCCATGAACTCAATGTTGTGGAAATGGAGAAAATCCACAATATTACCTCACTTACAAGCAATCACAAACGAGGTGGGAGGAGATTGCAGCCAAAAACTTCACACCCTACCATTCTGAACTGATCTCTGTAATCAAAATCAGCACTAACCGCTGCATGGGCAACTACTGTGGCAAAACTACCATATCATATTATATACCAATTAAAAGGGGATAAAAGAGGCTTTTTTTTAGGCCCCAAAATGCGCATCGATCTCGATCTAAGAAGTTGAATCCATAAACAACTTAATCCATCTAATATCTTTTAGCACCCCCATGGAACCCTAAGATGACAATGAAAGGGAAAAGAACCAAAAAGAGATAGTGGATCAGATGAACAAAACCCAACGAGGTCCTGCTCCAACGAGAAGCAGAACCACCACAGTGTCCGGCAGCAAGACATTTGGAATCGAAGCAAAACAGAGAAAAATGGGGAGCGAAAGATGGAGACCAGACCATCCCCATCCTTGTCGAACAAGCTGAAGGCCTCCTTGAACTCGGAGATCTGCTCGTCGGTGAGCTGCTCCGCCATTACTCCCAGTGGGATCGGGATCGGGATCGAGCACCAGGGCGATCCGAAGAATGAGATCGGTAGCAACGAGGCGAGGAGGTGGAGGAGAGGTCACGCGAACGAGAGATGTCGAGCGCTTTATGCCCCGGCCATCGGACGAATGCGGGGCCGCCCTCTTTTGTAGGGCCCGCAGGGGCCGACCGCACGTTGACGGCTTCGTAACGGCCGTCATCTCTCGCGTTTTTACGAAAATATCCAAAGAACCATTAAAATGACGATCTTATCCTCACAGAGCCACCCCTTCATCGAGTTTGGTTGCCACCGTCTGATCGTGTAAACGACGGCCCAAGATCCAGTTACGATCCCATCCGATGAAACATCATAATCTTTAGGCAAGTACGGAACCGTCTGATGAAGATCAAGCGGTCAGACAATGCCCACTTGATGATAACAGGCCTTGAGCCACTTTTTGGCCCATTAAAAACCCTGCACTATATTTTTGTTGTATTCGATGGAGAATTACTGTATACACAAGAAATAGCCGAGAAAAAAAGTCTAATAATGAGTATTCATAATATATATATATATATATATAATCCTCTTGATTTGAGTATAGCTAATTTTATAATTTAATTAAGCTTATTTAAATATCCTTAATATATTTTTAGAAGATATTTACGCCAATCTGTTTATTAAGGAAGAGTCTCATCTGATCGCTTTCTCTCCTTCGGTCGTCATTTTCTTGCCATGCATCCTCTCCTGTTTCTTCTCTTCTTCACCTCCCTTCTCATCAGCCGCCCCTCTTTTTCATGCTTTTCTGCATCTTCTATTTGTTTATCTTAGCTTCATATAAATATACTGTATCGTTTATTTAAGGTTAATATGGTTTTCTTATCTTCATGCTGAACCATAATAGGGTACGCGTACTGAAATGTCTATAATATAAACCAGGCTTCACGATAGTAAAAGCAATTGTATGCATACATGTGTGGCATGAGCACTCGTGCGCCTCTCACGAAGCTCCATGAATGCCATTACATACTGCCCAGAGCTGGGAGACGCTCCGGTCAAACATTACTTTCAAGCATTCAAGGTTTCTGTCTTCCTCCGGAAGGCTGTTCATCTCAAAGATCTTCTCACGTTTTTGTTTGGTGAGTAACCATCGATCATTCACAACAAACTCATAGAACAGTCCTCCAAATCCTTCCGGTTTCAACAAGGACGGATCAGGCTAAAGCTTGTATCATCATTTTTGCGCTGGATTCTCTCGTTGTTGGATGAATGCATCAAAGTAACTTCCAGTTGCAGACAGCGAATGTCTCACCAACTCTTTGTTATTGGAAGCCTATTTCTTATCGTGATTTCCATCCATCCCCTCATCTGTAATCCTTTGTTATACTCTCTCTTCGACAGTGCAGCCAAATCAAACCATATTATTGAGATACAGACGAAGAGATTCAGAGAAAGAAGTCGAGGATCAGTTGGAAAAGATGAAACAAGAAGAGTATATATGGACATGACTGTGACCAACAAGGTACACTGAATCCTTCCATTGTTCCTCACACTTGACCGAGTCTCCAGAATCCACCCACCGAAGGCTCACAACACAGCGGCAGCCACGGTGGGAGCCCCGACAAGTCCTCTAACATCTGCGAGGAGAAGCCGTCATCCAACATCTCAAACGGCGTCGCCACCGCGCCCTCACGCGGACCGAGCGCACCCGAGCCCGAGCTCAGATCTCGCGGCGTCATGCCCTCACAGTCCGCGGAGGGTCCACCTGTCGGCGAGCACGCGATGGCCATGTCGGCGACGTTGGAGTCCCGGCCGGTGAGCTTCTGCACGAGGCCCCGGAACTGGGCGGCGCTCGTGGTGACCCTCATGGGGTTGGAGATGTACACCACCTTGATGGGCTTCTTCTTCTTCGTCGCCTTGGCCTTGGCTTGCTCGGGGCTCTTCTGGTGGACGCTCGGCCTCCCCATATCTGGTTGCAGGATGGAGAGATCCAACAAGGGAGACACGGTCGATATATAACACAGGATTCGAGACGTTTGCTTGGGGCGAAAGGGAGTGCAGATAGCTTCCTCGAAGACGGGGCGAAGAGTGGGTACAGATTTGGGTAAAAGTCTCGAGGGAGGGAGCCCCCAAAAATAAAAAGGGGTTGGCAACGCCGTGACGAGACTATTGAAATCAATCGATCATATGGCAATAATTCGTGCCACGTGGCCGTCGAGGAAGAAAGGATGGACAGATGACGTACGGGTTGAGGCACTGAGTGACGTCACCGAGATAACGAGGTGAGGTGGCCCGACACCGCTGGGCTTGTAGCCGAACCGATATCTTGCATGGCTCGAGTGAGCTTCCTGTTGTATGTACGTGCGGTGGATACGTACGTGAAGAGCCGATGTCTTGCATGGCTCGAGTGGAGCTTCGTGTTGAACAAAATTACTGACAGATAAATTAGTACAATATGATATTCAAACAATAATGAAATTGTCTTTGAAAGTTCACATATCCAAATATATATAGGAAATTGAATAAAAAATTGGGTTTGAATACATTAATACAAATAATATATATATATTTATTTATTTATGACCATATTAAACTAAGCTGGGATATGAATTTTTGTTGTGAAATCATCATCCAGGCCATTCTCATGCCAAACAGTATTGCGAGTGTTCATCCACCTAAACCCCACAGGGATCATTTATGGGACTTGAATCTGATTCGTGAGTGTCTACCAACTCTACTGTCACAATGGTCCTTCAGTGACTCGACCTTTGAGAAAATATCAAGAGAGAGAGAGAGACAGAGAGAGAGAGAGAGAGAGATGACGTGATAGCTACGAGGTGGTCCATCTCAAGCATCAAGCTCTAAGCCTCTTGTCCTGGGATGTCGCCTTCTAGCTTGGACAGTATCAAAGTTTCTCGATGAATTCAATTCACTGTTCGAATCTTTCTCTCTCTCTCTCTCTCTCTTCTTACTCATGTCTGGAAATTTGCTTTTGTGCTTATTTTCTTCGTCGTCTCATCATCGTCCAAGAATTCAAGGCAATTACATGAACTAGTGGCATATGTGAGACCTAAATAGATTAAGTATTTTATTGAATTAGCTTAAGTCTAAATATTTTGATCACACGATCTCAACTTATTGTACAAAAACTTGAAGCTAGTCGATTCACTAACTCATCTGCAAACTAATAACATCTTATACATTCTATTATTATATAATTTGTGTGTGTATATATATATATATGTGTGTGTGTTTTTATTTGACATATCAATATATTTTATTGGGTGCTTTAGATGTTCTTTGTTAAGATAATTAATTATTAATATGTAACCAGAGATAAAAAATAAAAAAATATATATAACACCTCTATATTTATTTCTGCTGGACATGACCAATAATGCAGTGGGCCCAACCTTATCTCTTTGCCTGTCCAATCACAGGTAAGGAATACCGGGAATAAATAGACAGCACACATAAAAGTGTATTGAAAAGATCAGTGAATAAAGGACAGATTTGTTGGAGGAATTAAACCTCCATCAATTAATTAATCATGCTATTAACACGATAAAAACGCTAAATTGACAACTAATCTTAGCTGAGCATTAGAATTAAGCCATATATGATGAAGCCTTTTGGCTGGAATTTAGCCAAACAAAAGTCAAGTCAAAGTTGTCTAGTCATGTCATGTAAGCAAAAGCTTGTACGACACTGTCGCAGGGAAACATCACAAACACTAAACCGGCACTGATGTCGCCAATCGAAGGCGATGTGTTTTAGCTCTAATCCTATTTCCCACTCTTTGTATTTATCCCCATATTAATCATGCAATACAGTGCAAATACAACCTTCTTCTATAAAAAATAATATAATATATGAAAAAAGGGGTATTAATGAAAAGAAATAAAAAAAAATACTTTTGTTTCTTTTCCTCATAAATTTACTCTTTATCCAAAAACTTACTTTTGTAGGGGGAGAAACCCAATCTACACTTTCATACAAACACAAACATGTTGATTATGAGGGGATGTATTACTGGTCTCTTGTCAAAAGGCATCCAGAATGTTGACCTGGTGCTTCCAAACAAAAAGTCATTAAAGGCTTGACAGTCCAGTTGAAGTGCTTGTTTCTCAAGTCAGATTCTTAATCTCTAGGTAACTTGAGATGACAATGGTCCATGGAGCCATATGTCTAATCTCCCCTTTTGTTTTCTTCTGGTGTTCAATTAAAGATGACACTGACAGTGATTCCCATATGTTTTTGGGAGATAAAAGACCAATAATGTTTGGCTTGATTTCTTGGTTGACTTCTTTGAACAGTCCTGATGCATGATCAGAAGAGTTACTGTGACGATTTGCAAGACACAAAAGATTGTTTGCTTGGTGATTGATTCAGCTGTTAGAAACGTAGAAGCTGGTCATAATATAAAAAGCTGGTCAACATTGATGGTCTGATCTTTGAACCTGCTCCCTGTTGCCTTGTGCCTCCAGGTTCATTAGTTTGACTCTGTGCTGCTGTACATAAACCCTACACATTGAAACTGAACTTGTGTGTGTGTGAATTCAAACTCAACTATATAAAGTTGTCAAGAACTTTATAGGATTACTGACAAAGCAAAGAACACATGTAGAACACATGTTTCAAAGATGGCTGATGATAGTCAAATTATTATTATTGTTTCTAAGCTTGCTGCTGTCATCCTTTGCTTAAAATATTATGAGAGATATTTTGCTTCTGTTAAAATCCTTCAAAAAAGATAAGGTAATTCATGTTAATCGGGAGAAGAATCGTGGTATCGATTGGTCGACTAAATTTGCTTTGTTATCCAAATCTTTTTTTTTTATTTGGAAGGATCAGCGGCCGAATCCTTTCTTTTCTTTTTCAAATGCTGATTTTATAAGCACCCGGTTTTAATCGTCTTCTTTTTTTTCTTTATAATTTTGTTGTTTGGAAAAAAAGAAGAAACAGACATTTTTCTACCATTTTGAAGAAAACCAAATTGTTACAAGTAGCAGCACACTTTTATTAATGCATGATTTAAATTTCTTCTGTTTTCAGCAGCCCAACTAGCAATCACTTCATACGATATGTGCTCTCAGATTATCTTGGAGGATTTTAACTGCTGTAAAGTATGTTGCTGATAATCTCATGTTAAGGACCACAAAGAGTAGATATGAGTCCTTTTTGCCAACAAATGAGAGTACAACTTGGATGATAGGTTTTGCTGTTGAAATACAATGGTGTGGTTGTCACTCTACCATGACAGTCAGCCATTCATGGCTGAAAGTGCCAGTAAACCAATGATTGAATGAGCAAAAGAAACAGCCTTTCAGCAACATTTCCTCAAGAACAAAGAAGTCCATATGTAGCAGTCTTAAGAAACAGGCTCACATATTTCTACAAGTTTTCTTCTTTTCAGAACCAGTTTAAGGTTTCTTCTCAAGGTTCAAAGGAGAAACCCATTAATAGAGTCACTTGGCTCAAAACCCCAACATGATTGGCATAAACTACAGATTTTGTGGAGCAACAAAGCAATTTATATCTGAAAGATATAGCAGTCAGGGATGGATTGGATGTTGGACTCGAGAAAAGGCAACAGTGTTATCGATTGGTTAGCTAACCATGATATGTATTCTAAATATGGTCATTTCTGGAGAGGGGATTGAGCCGCTGATATCTTCTTGTTGATCAGCTCAGATGGCAGAGAAGACTTTTCTAATCGTTTTACTTAACGATGAATTTTATTCGAGACAAAAAAGGAACAAAGTTGAATGTCAAGAACATGGACTCTGACAATAGTGGAATTACCAACTCTTCGAGAACTGAAACAAAGTTGAATGTCAAACAGCTGATGGAAGCCGTAAGCTGCAAATGGATTCGTATCTTACAGACGAATTCAACCAATCCATCTAGAAAGCAAGAGAATTCATACAGAAGGGAAGAGTATGGAAGCCGTAAGCTGCAAATGGATTCGTATATTACAGACGAATTCAACTAATCCATCTAGAAAGCAAGATAATTCATACAGAAGGGAAGAGTTCAACTGTTTATGGTCATAAGAAAATGATACAGCTTAGCAGAAGCTGATGCAGATGAGTTCATTACCAAGACAATGCACATGAACAAAGGAAACGAAGCTGATGTCTGCAGTGTAAGTAAGCAGAAAGAGGCCATGCAAACTAGAACATCAAACAGCTGTTTGAGGAACCAAATCTAACAGAGCAATGTAATGCAGGACCAGTGTTTCTTGAACTTGTCAATGCAGTGGAGAAATCATTCAGAAAAGATCATTCAGCAGGGCAGAGGAGAAACTAATTCATAAGTTTCATGCACAAATCTCATGGGTTGATGACACTGTATCCTAAATCTTTTCAGAAAGAGAATGGAGATCACATTCTGCAAACAACCTTGTGTTTTCATATTTTAACAAGCAAATCATCTCTGTTCCAATTCAAGGAACAACTAGAACTACTGAAGCAGTAGCTAATATTTAGGAAAGATTACTCTATCCTTGTATGAAACCTGCTGATCTCTAGTGAAGCTAATTTTTAGAGATTCACATTGTAAAGTTTATATATGTTAGTGTCAACAACTTTAAGCCGTGGCCTCGGGGTCAACACGGCTTGGTTCGGGTCCGAATAAGCGGGGATGTTCCTGGGAGAACCTGGCGGGGAGTCTGCTGAGGGGGTCGGCTTCGCTGGGTGCGATCGAGGACGGGGCCACTGTCTTCTCCAAGACGGGACTCCTGGCCGGAGCGTCGTACGAGGGCCCTTCGTCTTCTCACCTGCACACAGGTCGGGTCGGAAGAGCTCGACCCGATCCCTCCGACGATCAAGTCAGTGAATAGTCGTAGGGGGTTTTTTGTTATCTTTTTCTTCTTCACCTCTTGTTTCTCGGAACGAGAGGGTTTTTATAGTGAAGGTTACCGTTGCCTGATGTGACCGCTTGCAGGGAGCAGGATCGTACTCCTGGTAACGTCTGACAGCGGTGTTGGCGTGGCGTGAAGGACCGGACCTGAGCAGGATGTTAATGTGTCTCGGCCGACGTTCCGGTTCGTTTGACCCACCGGGCCTGAGCAGGACGTTAATGTGTCTCGACCGACGTTCCGGTTTGTTTGACCAGGTGCTGTCAGGTCAATCGAGGCGCGAGACGTCATTTGGGACGGTTAACGTCAGCCCGAGTCTTATCGCCATTATTACCCTTATCAATATATATATAATCGATCGAAATAGAAGTATCTAAGGTCTCGAAAAGGATATTTATAATTTTAAAAAAATAAAAGATAAATGGATTGATAGAAAAAGGATTTTTTATTTTTCTTATAAGATTTTTATGTTTATTTTGCTTATAAGATTTTTTTTTATTTTTATGTTTATTAAAAAATAATATATTTTTTTGATCCTAAATAGAAAATATTTAATTAGAATAAAAAAATATATTATTTAATTAGTCTTGATTATTCTTCGATAGAAGTGGAATGTGGGACGGGGAGGACGAATCCAATCTTCCCTCGCAAAATGGCCCATTTCACCCCAAAAAAACAGTCAACTGAACAATCACCCTTTGAATCGTACAATCATATCGAAGCAGAACAATGTTAGTATATTCCTAACGTTAAATTAGGTCAAAATAATCGTCATGAACCGATACAAACCAGCAACAAGGCAAAAAGAGCGTCCTTTCAAGAAGACGACACGCTCGGATTAGATTGCTCTGCTCCAGCGTTACCCGTTCCTCGAGATCGGCTACTCTCTCTCTCCCCCCGTGCCCTGGGGAAAAGTAAGAAGATAAAAAGCTGAAAGAGATCGAAGAGTGGAGTCAAAAGTACCAGGAGGAGTGGGAAGGAGTCGGTCGCCGATCCTTCCGAGCTGCTCCCTCCGAAATTTAGGGTTTTGGGGGCAGAACTCGGTCCTTCCTACCCCGAATCCCATCGACTTCGGGGGTTCTGTACTTGCTTGGAGTAGGTTTGGGTGTCTCTGAGACGCTTTCTCCCGGTGTACGGATTCGGGTTGCAGGGTTGTCTCTCTCAGCTGGTTGTTGCCCATCGGGAGACTTGCTTTAATTGCTCCGAGTGGTTGGTACGGAGAGGGTTCTCGAACCTTCGTCTCTGGCGGGGTGGAAGTCTTCTAGGGCTGGAAAGTTGGAAACTTTAGGGATCATTTTTGTGAGTTTGTTTGGGTTGCTTGGTGGCGGCGGTGACGGTGGATGGGGAGTAGGAGAAGCTGGGGTCAGAGTCGAAGATGGTGAACTAGCTGTGGCCGGGATGCCGAGCTTTATTTCGTCGTCGACGGCGGTCCAGGACAAGTATGTGCATAGTCTCTTGAGTCTCTGCTGTTTTGGTAACTCGGGTACCCTTCAATCTTTTGCTTGATTCGAGTTTAGTTGCTAAGTTCCATGGTTACCCATGGCTGCCCTCTTGAGATCATTTCTATAAGCTCTGGGATCGGAAGCTGTGGTAGTTTCCTGATGGTATTGCTATTTGCTATGTGGACTATCTGATTCTTTCTACGATAGTGACTATCAATATCATCAGCTCCTGTTCCACCTTGATATGGAATTGTGAAAATGCGATAGATTGGAAAAGAGATTTTTTGTAAGGATGATATTAGTAGATATTATATGAATATCATCTGCTGCTCTTGTTAGAATAAGATGCAAAAGCAGAAATAAGATGACTGTGCAGAACATTTCGAATATTGGATCGCATGAAATTATTGGTGTAACATATTATATCATCTACCAACTCCATATTCGCATATGTTCTTGGATCCTTATTTAAGTTGAAAAGTTGTGGCGACTTGCAAAGCTTGCGGAGAGACCAAAATGGTGGATCTAACATGTTATGCAAGTCTTGTCATTAATTTTGTTAGCTCAGATCATGCTGTTTTTGTCAAAGCCCAACATAGTTCAGAATTAGATCCTAAATTGATGTAAGGCTTAGCCTAGTGGTGATTTCATGTCATGAAGTATCCTTCGGTCTCCCTTTTTTACTCGAGTTATATCTGATCCGTTAACTTTGTTGTGCTTGAATTGCTCTTCCAAAATATTTAGGTCCAAGTTAACAGTAACATACTCATTGAATCCTCATAACCCTCATAAGCCCATCTTAATTTTTATCCACTTATGATGTGGGACTAAACTGGGGGTGTTACAAGTCCAGTGCATGTCAGTTCATTCCGGTAGCTATGTTGGCATGGGTTCATTCCAGTAGCATGTCGGTTTTCTGGACCATGCTGACATTTTCAGCATCATTTTAACATGCATTCTTTGCTCCTAAGATACATATATGTATATAAGTTTGCATGTTTATATCTGTGCATGCCCTTTCGTTAGTCTACAGATCATGTAATGGCTAATGCAGTTTGATTTCTTCATCAGCAGCACTGAGGAAAACACAACACATCCATCTCGAGTATCCAACTTTGGCTTGCTTGAGCAGTCTACTGTATTTCATATAGGTGCCGCTTCTGACATCTGCAGGGGTGAGATATGTTTCTCTTCTTTTTTATTTTTAATTTATGGAATAGCTGAGTAACTAGTATTTTTCTATTTCTGTCTGTTTGACTTGATAATTTTCTTTAGTAACTCATTACCTCCACTAGCTTCTAAGTGTTGGGGAGGGAGAGAAGAAAAACTAAAAATCAAAAGAGAAATCCACTAGAGATTAATAGTCAAAAGAACATACCAAAAAGTCGATGCAAGATTAACGTGGTTCGACAAATCCTTACCTATATGCATGGAGAAAATCAGATTTTTCAATATGTGAGATCAATTACAAAGCCCCTGAATTATCCTGACTCAAGTACAACTTTCCTTGTTCACCTCTCACATAAACCAAAAGCACTCTGTTTACCCTCTCTAGAAACTCTAGAGATCACCCTTAGGAGCACCCAAAGCGTCTTGCCTCTCTCTCTTTCATCGAAGCCCTGAGATTTAAATGTATATTTATAGAAACAAATCTCAATTCACTAAGGAGTTTTAATTTAATTAGGACTCTATCAACTAATTTAAATATGATTAGGACTCTTAAAAAATACTTACTAACCCTAACACTAAGTGAAGCACTTGATGTCATATTGCTATGTAAATGTCAGTGCTGCCATTATCTTGTTTGCTAGAAAGATGTATCCAGGCCTAGTTGTACAAATTCAATTTCATAAATTCTTTTTCATAGGAAATTTTTTCTGTTACATGTATGAGTTCCTTCATGGGAAATTTAAAGGTCTTTTTTTTTGGCTTGTGATAACAGAAATACCAACTTTTAAAATATCTGATACATGAGGTAAGTAATAGAAGAATAGGAAGATATCTGACCATTGGATCCATCTTAAGTACTTGATTATTTGGTGAAAGAAGATAATCTGAGATGGCTAAATATTTTATACTTGCTGGAAGGCTGAAACTGATTAATCTTATTAACATTTTGTTGATCTCTTCTTTTGATATAAGTGGCAGCAGAATCTTATGTGTTCACAAAATGTTTCGACATGAGGCCCGTCATTGCTAATGTTTTATCATCTATACAGATCTGACAGCTAGTGTGAAACAAAGCGGACAAACCTTTACTTCTAATATTTCTCAATCCGGTGTTCTCAGTAATGTAAGATTTTACATTTATTTTATTTTTAATTTTTTTTTGTGTATGTGTTATTAGGTGCATATGGTTACTTGCTGCTGGTAGAAAATATCCTCTTGATTTCTATTCCCATGATAGCAGCCTTTAGCTTCCTCTGGTACCACACCTGCTGTAAGGGTTGAGCCTTTGACGTCACCTGAACAAAAGGGTCAGCAACCTAAGCTGGTGTCATTTTCCAGCGGTCAATTTGAGAACTGGGGAGAGTCCACAATGGCAGATGCTAGTCCTAGGACAGATACTTCCACAGATGTGGACACTGATGACAAAAATCAGAGGGTGATTTACTTTTCTCTTTTGTTTATTAGATCACTAGATACTTTATGCTGTATCATCAGAATATTAATTGTCTTTCTTTCTGCCATTTTCTGAAAGATGGAATAACATCTTGTTTTCTTAGTATATTTCTTTATCCTGCTTTTGTAACTTTTGTTGTTGCACGATGTTTAAGTACCATAAAACTGAATGATTTTTTACTGCATGCTTAAGTGAATTGCATAGAAGGCTGGCAAAACTTTAAGAACATCTTTCAGGCATTATGGAAGTGCATTACACTCTACATGAAATACTAAGGTTTTGATGTCTCCGTATATGCTTAGATTTGTCTCTTGCCAATCATTTGGTTGTATTTTCATGGCCACTTATGTGTTCTTTTACCTTCAGTTTTTTTGTTTGCATCTTTCTGAAGTCCTCAAGATTACAAATGTTTCAATGACATGAATTGTACTGAATTAAGTCTATACATGTCTAAGAATTTGAGCTGATTCAGCAGTTCAGGAAAATAGTGGGTTGCTTTAGAGAGGGATTATTATGTTCTTGACAGCTTTGTCTTTGGAGACTTGGATTTCAATCCAAATGAGCTTGGTCGACTTCTGCATCATTTCCTTAAAGCTAAAAATGGGACCTGCAAAATTCTAAGGTGTACCCTATGATAAAATTTTCCCCGTTAAGTATTTTCTCTAATTGGAGGATACAAAGTATGCTAAGGAAGAATAAGGAGAAGAGGGAATTAATCTGACTATTCTGATCTATTTGATTGCATAAAAGAACAAAAATCAATTGCATGATGTAGCTTTTGGGGCTTCCAGTATGCTGTATGTACAGTAAACATGTAACTTGTGGTAGAAGAGTTTTCTTTTTGGTAATATTGGAATCCCATAAATTTTAATTAAAACACTAGAACTCTTTAAACTTGACTGATAATGGCTTAAGTATTCTCCCAATCATTTCTATTACCAAAAGATAATTAAAAATTAAGACTACAACTTAAATTCACATTGCCCAAAGTTTGGGGGGGTCTAAGACTACATGGTGGGATAAGCTTTGAGTTGTTTCTCGGTTCTTATATCTGTCATGGTAGGATGTAGACATTAGAACTCTTGGTCCTCAAGTTGTTGTGATGACCTTGTTCTTTTGATGCAACAAACTGAGGGAGCTTTTTCTCATTGCAGTTTTTGTAGAATAGTTGTTAAATGGTCCCACACCATCCAATCTTGTGGAAGACTTTGGGATTTGCAGATAGTACTGAAATCTTCTTTGCTAATATCTCTTCATCTTTATTTTCTTGATTTGTTGAAGTCAAAAGTGTTGATTTATTGGCCAAATCAAGCTCCTGTTCCCTTCTTAACTATCTGGTGCAGACATGGTAACTAGAAGTATATAACTTACTAGAATGATAAGTGGGTTCAAAAATGCTAATCAGTTTGTGTATATCAAGGATTAAAGTCCTAAATGCCAGTCCTATGTTAGTTGCCACTTGGACTGGTCCACCATGCTGCTGATATGGTATAGGCCATGTGTTGACACAAGCTGCTGCAAGGGGAAAAATAAAAGTGGAAGAAGAGAAAAGAGGAAGAAGAGGAACTTTGTTGTATCTACTGTATCATCTGTCATTGAGAGGAGACCAGCCAATACTACCTAAGCTTCAAAAGGAAGGTGATATAGGTTTCTATTTCAATTTTTTAAAGCTTCAAGGTTTGAGCAGCAGGATGGTGAAGTGGATAGGGGCAAGAAGTCAGACAACGGACAAACAATGAACTATGCACCTCACATTAAACAAGAGAAGAGAAGGAGCTTAAATGAATCAGTTTGGTCAATTTATTATTCAATCTATTTCAGTATTATATCAAATCAGATCTGTATGATGTACATTGTCCATTCAGGCCAAAACATGTTTGGTCCAGGGATTGGACTTTATTGTGAATGGAGCCAATGACTAAGCGATCCTAGATTTTCAATAAACATGTTGAAAGCTGAGCCAATTGAAAAGTCAGAAACCATCAAATGGTTTTTCTTTTCAAAGATTGTAAACCATATGCCATATTGTGATGACCATGATTACTTGTTTAGTGTAGGCCTCTTATTACCCTAGGTTTTGACTGATTAGTTGATCTTTACTATGACCAATGCATATAAATGGAATATGCTATTGTTTTGTTTACTCATTAGAGGTTTATGTATATATATCCTCCTGTCGTTTTCAAAATGGATTGTCTTCTAGGTATTGAAATTTTGATACCTTTTGTGGCTAAGGTTTTTTTTCTCTACTAAATTACAGTCAGAACAAGGACAACTTGCTGTCATTGCAGCATCTGATTCTAGTGACAGATCGAAGGACAAACCACTGGACCAAAAGGTACTATATTTGTTGTATTTTCCAGTTAGTTGGTGCTTTCATGTATTAGTCAGAGGTATAAATGTCTTTATTTATATTGATATGCTTTCTGCAGACACTTCGTCGACTTGCTCAAAACCGTGAAGCTGCCAGAAAGAGTAGGTTAAGGAAAAAGGTAGTTTGTGTACCTTTTTGTTGCAAGTTTCAATGTTGCTTTTTGGTAGCATCTGTAAGATTAGCATGGTATGTTCTTGGAGAAAAAGAAAACACTTCTTCTTAGTTCTAAGCGCTTATTCAGAACTAGTGAACATCAGGTGCAGATCACTACTGTTAATTCTCCATCTATCAATCCTGATTGAATTTTTTGCATTTAGAAAAATATTTGTGTAATTACAATAGCCTTGCTCCCATTTTCTTGATTTTTAGGCATGACAAATAAGTTAGGTTGAGAATTTATTGGAAAAGCAATGTAATTTCCAATATCAGTCATTTGCCGAACAAGTAGTATTTCTTTTTCCCTTTTCATGTTAACTGGATTTTAATGTTAACTTCAGTGAGATACATTTTCAATAAATTATATATTTACACCTTCTTTACGAAATTACAAGGCATATGTGCAACAACTAGAGAGTAGTCGACTGAAGCTTACTCAACTTGAGCAGGAGCTCCAAAGAGCTCGCCAGCAGGTGTGGTACTCATTCTTTTCTGGACTATCTCGTTTCTATTTTATTCATGGCACTTCTATCATGAACAATATGGATTACATAACCAGGCTGAAATTTATGCTATTTTTTGTTTTTTCGGCAGGGAATTTTTATTTCTGGCTCAGGAGATCAAACCCATGCCATGGGTGGAAATGGTAATTTCTTTTTGCATTATTCCTTAATCTGATGTTGTGTTCAGAATAGCCTTGCCAACAGCATTGATAACACAAACATATTTAAACTTTAATGATGGCCTTAGTGCATTTGTTCCAAATAGTTATTTCCTCCATGCCTGTTGTACTTTTTGTCAATACGTAAGCCTAATATATTCGGTCTGCAGCAATTAGAGAAAAGTAGCATAGAAAGGGTTTGCAAAACTTCATTCTGCAACAAAGTAGTTTAGTTTCAAGCACAGGATAGTTTGATCATCAAATTGCAACTTTTTTTATTGTCTGTATGAGGACTCCAATTTTCTTTTCTCCATGGTATCCTTGGTATTATAATGCAAAAAAATTCTAATATTTCGTTATGGTTCTACTTTTTGACCAAGCTGGATGGTTAATATGTGATTAACTTGTACACAAAAAACCACTTACAAGGTTGTCTTAGGTTCAATTTTCCTTAAGACTGCCTAACTGCGTTTCCTTCGCACGGTAAATTCAAAATTGCATCATAAATTTATTTACTTGTTTACCTACCACTGTTGCAAGCTTCTATAAATTTTGTGTTCTAATTTAATTGCCTACTCTCCAAGAATGGCTATCATTTTAAAACATCATTGCAGGGGCCTTGGCTTTTGATGTAGAATATGCACGATGGCTTGATGATCATAACCGGCAGATCAGTGAACTGAGGACTGCAGTGAATGCTCATGCGAGTGAAAATGATCTACGTGTTATTGTCGATGGCATCATGACACATTATGAAGAAATATTTCGGCTGAAGGGTGTTGCTGCCAAGGCAGATATTTTTCACATATTATCAGGCATGTGGAAGACACCAGCCGAAAGGTGTTTTTTATGGCTGGGGGGTTTCCGTTCATCTGAGCTTCTAAAGGTGCTGAATTTTTTATACACTGTATTTATAATAGATATTTTTATACCCTCCTTTCTTTGTGCCACAAAAAAACCTAATCAAGCAAATGGCTGTATAATGGAATAAATCCAAATTAGCTTAGGGTTTTCATTAGAATTTCTAACATTTTCTGAGTGATGTAACTTTGCAGCTCTTAGTAAATCATCTGGAGCCACTTACGGAGCAGCAGTTGATGGGCATATGCAACCTCCAGCAGTCATCACAACAGGCTGAAGATGCTCTCTCTCAAGGGATGGAGGCATTGCAGCAGTCCTTGGCAGAAACATTGGCTGGCTCTCTCGGTCCCTCAGGATCTACAGGGAATGTTGCAAACTACATGGGCCAGATGGCTATGGCGATGGGGAAACTTGGAACTCTTGAGAATTTTCTTTGCCAGGTAAATAATCTTCTTGCTCAAATTTGCTGCTCTTAATTTGTCAGGATATTGCATAAAGCCATAAACTATTGTAGCATCGAGTCTACTGCATGCTCTGAATTAGTTGTCTATTGTACAATATGGTATGTTCATTTCTTTGGTCAGTCTGAAATTCTTGTTATTTGAGATTAGCTTATTGTATCTTTTTTCCCAGGCGGACAACCTGCGACAGCAAACCCTGCAACAAATGATCCGGATATTAACTACCCGTCAGTCTGCACGGGCACTTCTTGCCATAAGCGATTACTTCTCACGACTTCGCGCCCTGAGCTCCCTTTGGCTTGCTCGGCCTCGGGAGTAAGATGCCAAATGTGATTGCTCCATTCTACTTGGCAACACTACTTCCCAATTGAAGGGCCAATTGGCAGAAATATCTATCTTATTGATATCATAATTGACTCCTGTATCATGGATGGCTGGTTGGTTGCACTCTTAGAGTCTCAGACACCGGGCATGGAGCTAAATCTAAATCGGGTCATGTATAGCAAGATCGGGTCATGTATAGCAAGAACGGTCGTCGATTCTCACGCAATGTGCCATTTGCTTGTGTAAAAAAAAAACCATCTATGTCGTCGTTCTGTATGCTAGAGATGATCAATGCAATAATAGTTCAGCAGATTTATGGCTAAAAATTCATCTGTTCCTTGTTCTTTCCACAAAGAAGAACTAATCATTGAAGTGTTTGATGGTGGTATCCATGACATGGTTGTCACTGCACAGAGGTTACTAAGAGCATCTGCGCTTGATCCAAGCATATGAAGTTGTGATAAGTAAGACATCATATCTGTGGTAAGAACACTGCGTAGTAAATCTTTTTGCACCAGTGTCCGGAGGGTGTTTGATTAAAAGCCTAGTGTTTGTACGCAGGACGTCGTTTCTCTTGCGACTCTGTGCAGTGAACTCATATCGCAAGTGATCAATGGATTGAAAGCTATCTTGCGTAAATAATATAATATCTTTACCTAATTATTTCCCACAAAAAATTTCTTTACCTATATATATATATTTATAAATTCTTGAATAAAAATAAAATAATAGAAGACAGTTCTATCAAAAAATTGCAAAGGATTAAAGTATTATATATATATATATAATTCCTAGAATATAAGGATTCTGTTGGTATCCCATTTTAGTAGGATATATGAATGATATTGAAATATAAATAATGATCAAACATAAATTTGTGAATTTGATCCATAATATGATAGTCCAATTTTTATTTCTTGAATAAAAAAAAAATTTAATTGCCTAATCAGTATATATTGCATGCAAAAGATTAAGTAATTATACATAAATATAAGTTTTTTAGAATATTAATATTTTCATTTTAGTAAGACCTACGAACAATATATCTTATAAAAAATAATGGTATTGAAATATAAACAATGATAAAACTAAAATCTTTAATGATTATATATTAATGATTAGGTAAATATAATTATCACCAAAGTCGAGCATTCCAAACATCATCTAATATATTTTTAAATAAAATAATAATAATAATAATAATATATTTTTATCTCATCTATAAGAATGGGCTAATAATAATTTATCTAAATATTTCGGAAATACAAAAAGAAGCGCAACGGAGATCCTTAAAATTAGGTGAGTTTAGATCCTTAAAATTGGCTCAACGGAGAGCAGATTGAACGAGTGGTGGCCGTGGTTGCACCCTCTTCCATCAGTATTATGGCGTGCGCAAGCTTCTTCTATAAATCCATGCATTAAGGTCGAGGGAAGACGTCCGCAAGCCTCCCTCTCCAAGGGATCACCATGGAGAACAGCTTGGAGGTACAGCATTCGGTGAACCCTAGGAAAAATGAGGCCTCTTTTTTTTTTTTTTCATCCCTTTCATTATTGACAATATTCGATTTGAAATCGTTTTCAATCGTTTTCTAATCATTAAATCATACGAAACTTTCTTTCCTTCGGAAAAATGAGGCCTCTTTTGTTTTTTTCCCTTTCGTTATTGACAAGATTCGATTTGAAATCGTTTTCTAATCATTGAATCATATGAACCGTTCTTTCCTTTTGCATTGAGGCATTTATTTTGTTGGTGGTTGATTTCGTTTATTCTCCTTGTTGGATGACTAAGAGTCATTTGGATCATGTCATGTAAATTTTGACTTCTTTTTCCTCTTCAGTCTCTCTCTCTCTCTCTCTTATTTTAATTTTTTTTACCCAAGAAATCTGTTTAATGTATGCCCTGACTTGGAGTTTTCTTATTTGGAGAATGTTGGATCATTTCTTTCGACATTCCATTCTTTTTTTCTTTATGAAAGCAAGCTTTTCTCTTGTTTTAAATTATGATTAACCTGTCTACTTTACATGGTACAGGTATTTTGACCGGTAAACTGGAGATTCAAATCTGTGCTTGTTCATAGACTACTACTATGATACATAATATGATTTTTCTTCCCTTTTGAAGTCTATCATAGGCTTACTATTACCGTAATACATAGTATGAATTTTCTTCTTTTTTTTTTTTTTTGTCCTTTTGAAGTCTATCAACTGTTCGATTAATGTCGAGAATGATGTTGGTAGTGGTATGGGACGCACTTATTAAAGGATGGGGGTCCAATAAATTTTACATTTAAAATACTAGTCTGATGGATGGTGGTGTCGGAGACCTACTTATTAGAGATTAAGAGTTCAAGACTCTTATTTAACGTATTTTTGAATATGCTAACTAGCCTATCTAGCAAAAGCCTCGACCTTGATAGTAAGATGTTGAGATCAGATCCCGTTTTCATCATTTACCCTTTGCAAGATAAAAAAGAAAAAAATAGTGCCAAGAGTGATGGAAATTTAGATGCATATGAAACCTTGTTTCTTTTTCTTTATTTCCTGCAATCAGATCAGTGCTACAGTTTCTTTCACAACTATCAAAAACTAGGTACCATTTCTTGATTTCTGCATGTCTCAAGGAACTGGTCATGCTGAGCTTCTGTGTTCAGTTCCAAGTTTATCGGATGTTTATTGCTAGAGATACTGCCTCAATGTTGCGATCCATATCGGATGTCTATTACTAGAGATACTGCCTCAATGTTGTGATCCTTCAACATTCTGCATTACATTTAAGGATGCTTTAGCATTCTCATTATTAATCTTCCTGCTTAAATTGTGAAAGCTATGCTTACCAGAGATACTGCCTCAATGTTGTGATCCTTAAACATCCTGCACTACAAAATTTAAGGATGCTTTAGCATTCTCATTATTGATCTTCCTGTTTAAATTGTGAAAGCTATGCTTACCAGAGATACTGCCTCAATGTTGTGATCCTTAAACATTCTGCACTACATTTAAGGATGCTTTAGCATTCTCATTATTGATCTTCCTATCAAAATGTGAAAGCTATGCCCTCTACTAATCTGCTTACCATTTAAGTTGTCTTCTTTCAGAACAAGGGTTGGATGTCTGTTCCTCAGTTTGGAGGTTGGGATCAAAATACAGATTATTCGATGGTATTTTCGCGAGCTCGTGCAAATAAGAAGCATCACAAGGCTGGGATGAGGCCCTCCAGCCTTGGAAATGCAGAGGAACTCATGACTTACCAACACTCTCAAAATGATGCCCCCACCATGGTAAATGATCCTTGCCGCATCTCATTTGCTTTCACTATGTTATCTGAAATTTACAGTTCATGAATTGAATGGTTATTTGCTTGTTTATTCTGTTCTAGACTTGGAAGCAAAGTTTGCAAATTCATGGACTGGTAGGGTACCGGTCAGGATTTGGACCAGTATTTGTATCAGTTTGTCCTGGTGTATGGTACACCGATACACACTGACTTTCAAAAAGATCCTGAAAAAAAGAAAAAAGAAACTACCTTGTAGAGGGCCTGTACCATCCTGTACTGGTGGTATTATCCCTGTATTGCCCTGACACAGATCAGCGTACCAGACGGTATGGACCCTGTACTGGGTATCTCGCCCAGTTTTCCCTGGTCTACATATCAGTAAGCTACTGGACCGACGGATACCATCCATAGGATACCTTACCATACCTGGCAGCATTACAAACCTTGCTCCTAAGCAACACTCTCATGTAGGAATCTTGCATGTTTATCTGCAAATAAGTACAGGTTGCACCACCTAAGGACCAAAAGATTTTATTCATTCATCAATTTGGATAGATTAAAAATTTAAATGTTCTTACATTGATGATCATCAAATCAATTTGTGGCAACACTGGCACCAATGTCAGTGACTCCTGTCATTTGGTTTAGGTCATAGATGACTACAATCTGATTTTAAACTGTCGCTGACTGAAGCTTAAAGCCCAAGAAAACTAATCAGATTGACAGCAATGCAGGATGTCTTAGTTCCTTAGTTTACTACTGTATAGATTGACACATTTAAGAACTTCCAATGGGATTCTCTCCATGTGAGATGAAGTTTGAGAATAATAGATATCTTAGCTGTTGCTATGAGCATCATTTCTTGTTGCATAAAGGTGGTGCCTGCAGAAGGTTATGCAACACCTCACACATCCTCCATTCATATCTAAGTTCATAAATTTTGTATGTTTCAAGGATCACAAGATTGAGGCAGTGTATACAATTGTATTCTTGTTTTATGTAGCATATTTTGATTGCCTGAAAGTTGCTCCCTATGACATCCAGTTGAGTTTATCACTTCAGTTTGAGGTGAAATCTCAAATTTGATCAAATCAATTTTGATAGACTGAACACTTATATGTTCTTTTAAGGAAGGTTCTTGAACCAATTTTGACAGCAATATTGGCACTAGCATCAGTGAAATCTGTGTTCTTCGATCATAGATGTCTTAGGTCATAGATTGAAGCTGAAAGTCCAGAACATTGTGCTGTATCTAATAGACACAGATGAACCATCTTTTCAGTAGTACTCAAGAAAAGCAATCAGATCTACTGCAGACTGCAGGATGTAGTATAGTTCCTTGTTTAATAATATGTACAGATAGACACCATATTTAAGAACTTGCAATGAGATTCTCTCCATGTAAGATGAAGTTTGAGGATAGTAGATATCTTAGATTTTGTTATATGATTTCTTGTTGCATACAGGTTGTGCATGCAGTAGGTTAGGCAACACCTCACACATGGTACATTCATATGTAAGTTCATAGTTTTTTAATCTATCAAGGATCACAACATTGAGGCAGTATGTGTACAATTACATTTTTTGTTTTGTGTGGCATGTTTGATTGGCTGGAAGTAACTTCGTCACTTCAGGTTGAGGTGAAGTCTCAAGTGAGATCACGATCTGAAGAGAATAACTTATGCTTTGATTAAAATCCTTGAACTTCACCTTACCGAAAACTTACTTCTAACATATATTGATTACGCCAAATGGATGAAACATTGTATGAAATCATAAAGCAAAACATAGTAAGTTATTTGAGTTTTCTCTAGACTTGACTCATTCTGTGCTATTGCTGTCACTCTTCCTAGGTATTCAAAAAATTAGAATGGAAATGGTGCCATCAAATCTTTGAATTTTCCCAGTCATTATTTCTAGCATTTAGCTACCAATACCAGTATGTACTGGCTGATCTGATATTAGCACCAACTGGTATACTCAAAAGAAATAATAAAAGCATGTTTATATGTTGAAATATATTTGGTATATTAGTATTACAGTTGGTTAAACCTTTTAAATGGGATACTATTCACAACAGCCACATATCTTAGGTGACTCTCCTGGATGCTTAACAGTCCTTCTCAATCACTGAAGGACAAGAGCATTAGGCAGGCCTTAGATCCAAGTTTTTCTTAGATCTATTCTTGATTGAAAGAAACAATCTAGACATGAAGAGAAGTTTCAAATCTATGCATCCAAGCATATGTTGGTTCATTTTCTTGTCGATACACTTATGAGTTCTGAAATATATTTTCACTATGCAATCATAAAGAAACTTGGTTATCTTATATGTTCAACTTGATTATTTTTCATGGAAAAATCAATTTTCAAGGCAACAAAAGCTTGCTTTCGTGGAAATTTAAGTTTTCGACATTTTCTGAAATGGTAGATGAACAGTGTATAGCTGTCCCTGTAAGCAACAAAATTCCAATTGTATTTTGGTCATCATGAAACCATAGATCAAGATTATCTTATCAAATTAATCATGTAATTGCTAAATGGTTTGTTTCCAAAAGGATCAACTAGTCAATAGATCATCTCTTTCGCTTGACAAGAAAGGTTTCTGGATCTTAAGAGTTGAGACAGTGAACAGAGGCTAAACCGAGTACCAAAATACATGTGCAATTTAATAGATAAGGACATAAGTATCAAAATGGTCTATCCCCTTCATTTGCGCTAACAATGTAACTGATCTAGTGAAGGAATTACTATATTGTATCTTCTAGGAACTACTATATCCGTGTTTTAGGTGCATCCAATGAAGGAATTTTCAGAATTAATCTGTAGAAGCATCTCATGGTAACAGTAATATGTTCTTGGTAAAATGGGGTTATCTCATTTGATGTATGCTTCCAACATAAATCTAAGATAAAGTTTGTTTTCTTGGCCAGCCAGTTTCTGGTATGCCTTATCAATAACTTATGAAGATCTAAGCTTTCGAGCTTATCAAATGAGAGTATTGAGATATATAAAGCTCAAAAATCTTGTTTTAGCTGCACAGGGCTGCCCTCTTAAAAAATCTTTTATTTAAGACCTAGGAGGGTCTTTGAGACCAATTCGAGGATCAACATATGAATTAATAGCTTCATACATCCTTGTTTACCATGGCATACTCCACATGATTCAATGTTTAACACAAATGAAGAGATTTTTTTTTTTTCATTTTTCATGGGTCTATATAATTATTTTGAAAACCCCATTATACACAAAATGTCTAAGCTTTCTAAACCATGAGAAATTATTTATTTTGGGATGGGTTCTACATGGTTTTATCCTGGACCACAAAAGGCATATCTAGAATTAAATATGACCATCATAGCTCCTAGTTAGGGAGTCAAGACCTCTTCAACCCTATAGCCGGTATCATCTGGTAAGATCCACACTAGCAATTACTGTTATTACCTCTATGAGCCACAAGAACTACATGCTTTGGGGTTGACTCTGCATAGTTTTGCTCTTTTAAGGTGGAGTGGTGGATCTCAAAAGTCACCTCTGAGAGTATAATTACCTTTGGACAATTTTGGACCTTGTTCTTCAAACTCTCCGATCAATGTGAGATTAAATATGACCTTATCACTCATGTTGATTAGAATCTCTATAAATTTGAGCAAAATCTAGCATCCATGTTATATAGGAGCATAACTAAGAACGGGTATTCAGACTTTTGACTTTGTAGCACCACATGTCATAAAGGAAAGAGCCTTTTATCATATATGTGTTCAGGTCCAAAACATCTTGTTACTTGAATTTGAATGGTCTACATCATCGCATTTCTTTTGTTATGCCCAAAGACTTAAGATGGTAAAAAGAAAAGAAGACAATTTAGCTTTTGAATCCAACTATAATACCCTATAATGAAGGGTAAAGTTAATCAACATCCATGGGTGGTAATTGGTATAGTTGGTTTTCTAGCAAACATGGTTGTGCCAAGCTTCATTAGGTTTTCTCTTAAGCTTTTTGCATTTTGGATGTTGGAGTTTTTTTCTTCTCCTCTCACTTTACTGAGGGAGAAAATTTCTAGTCAACTGGTGAAGTTATAAACTATAGGAATAGGAAATAGGAGTCACTTGGATAGTAATGGTGGTCAGTGCTTCAAACAAGATTGACTTTGTTCTTCGTCTCAAATATTATCTTAGGCAAAATTATAGTATGATAAAAGCGTATCTTTTTATAGTCTTTTGGTTAACAAGTTTCCTTTGACCTCTAAAGCAGCTCCTCAGAGTCATAAATCTAATCACTAATAAGCTTTCCTTTCACAATGTGAAACATACAGAGAGAGAGAGAGAGCAGTCTCTGCATCCTTTGTAACAAGGTTTGCAATACAATATCAGATGATTTTTATTGGTCTCACAGCCTATCGATGTGCAAACCAAGATATGCTAAGTACAGGGCCTTTGCCTTGCAATTTCTTGGTACAGGATGTATCATGCCGTACAGAGTGGTACAAGCCCCATACTAGATGATTTTTTTTTGTGACTTTTTTTCAATTTTTTTCTGAAACTCGGTACATATCGGAGAACCAATATCAGTTTGGCACCAGTCAAAATTTTTTTGGACTTTTTTCAAAATTCATTACCGATATGTGAAATTATGAACCTTGCTCTATATAATGCATACATGTATAATCTGAGACTTGGTACTGTGATTTTGCATGTACATAAAAGCCATGTATGCTACTGTCTGAAAACATTGAACACTGGTGTCCCTCTTAAACTTGGTAATATGACAAGTTAACAGCAAACCAAAAATACAAAATCTTACCAAAAAGGGTTGCTTATATACATCTACTTCAAGATATGCATAGATTGTTATGCACATTAGTCATCAATGAAATTGCTTGAATTAAGTAGGAATTTGCTCCAACAATTATGACAAGCTTTCCAAAAAGGTGGTTTAGCAAAAGCTGGGTTTCTCATTCACACACAACATTTTTATGCAGAAAAGGAAGAAGTCTCTGCACTATCTCAGATGCTGCATCATGCCAGATTTTTCTCTACACTGAAAATTGAAGACAAATTGCATCGAACTGATTGTAAATGAAGACATATTGAGTCTCCCTATGATACGATTCAACAATGTATTCTTCAGCATTTTTTTTTTGATCTATTTATGTGGTGAATGTGTTTTTACCTTGTATCTAAGATTATGTTGAGAAAGGCTGGAAAATAAATATCCCCTAGATTATGCGAACAGATCATGACAATGTATCGTTTGGTGGCAGATCATGACAATGTTTTGACACTCATTACGGGTAGTAAATTGGTCGGCTGTAACGCTGATGACAACAGATACTTGTTTTGGTGATCATCTTACAACAATTCCGCTGATACATTTTTGTAATCGAATGAGTAATCTCGATAACTTAAATCCTTAGCAAAGAGTACAATATATATCAAACTCTTAACATCACAGGTAGGCCAAGAGGTGAGCTTGATGCCTAGACTACTGCCAGCAGCCATTAGAACAGATTACTGGGATCGCTAATTGACAGCAATCCTCCCTTTGGTTTGTCATGCCAATGTGACAGACCTCAAATTGCTGAGTTATTCTTTGATCATGTTGCTGCACTTAAAAGGATGCACAGTGTTTGAGAGAGTAGAATAACATGTGATCAATCTGTTCATTTTTAACTTCTATTGCAGAAAGTGTCACTAAAGAATATTATCTCTCTTCTATTGCTTCCTCCCAAATCTTGCTTTTTTTATTGGGGACTACTGATATGATACTAACGCTTAGGATCATGTTATGAGCATAAACCAGTTTGTTTGTATGCACAACCCAATAGATTATTAGCAGCCAAAATCCAACAAATATATGCCCTCGCAATTATTGCATGTAAATTTATTATGCTAAATCACATGTAAGTTTATCGTCGTACATAAACCACAGGTACAACACTTGTTCAAACAATTTACCCATCGCAAGTCCTACTTAACGGTTTTTGCTTCCCTTTTTTGACCAACTAACAATTTAAGTTGAGGGGGTTTTAATGTACATTGAATTGGATCGGATGAAATCATCCATGCAGTTATCAACAAATAGAAAACACCAGACAATCACTATGATGTAACTCCATTGAGTAGAGCAATAAGGAAATCCACAACATATATAGATGTACAAAGTAGTTTCTATTAACAAATTAGTCAATATTCAAAGGTTAGATACTACGTAGAGACTTTGTCATCGGCACACGCAAGAGTTCAATATACATATATGGATGTACATGAAACAAACACAAGGCAAGCGCCAATACCTCATTGCTGAAGTTCCAGTATCAACTCACATTCCAAAGCTTCTTTTTGTAAGGAAATCGCCTTCTAAGCGTCAAGCGAAGAGAGGATGCCCCTCATCAGGGAGAAGCCCATACAAAGTAGTTGCAGACAGCACGCCTAGCTGCGGTCCAATTCCCACACCCAAAGAAGCATCTACCTTGGTTTGGTCCAGGCTTGCGGACGACAGACTTGCTACTCAACACCCCACAGTAACAGTAGGTATGCTTCTCCTTCCCAGTGGAGTCCATGAAAGGATGAATCTGGACAGGCGCGCCAAACACTTCTTTAGGCTCTCGAGTGTGTTCAGATCGATCCAACAAGAAATCACAGGATGCCTTGTATTTCATGGGAACATCCATAGATTGCGACTCTAATGACTTGGTGATGGAGAACTTGAAGCCCATATCCATGAGATGAACCAGGAGGCGGGCAGTGTTACGGGCATCGTCAAGGCCACAGTGTGCACGGCCCTCCCACGTCAAGCCAACATGCTCAACAGCATCCTTGAGACTGCAGCGGATGCCTTGAAACATTTCCTGAAATGGAACCTTTAAGTTGATCCACCTGATCAAAATTAAAGAAAAGAAATTTTTTGCATCACTTCGCAAGCAGTCGCACTCGAATATTTTAACTATATTGCCGTAATTGGGAATTGTATCAACATGAAAACAGAAACGTTGATGAGATTGTTAGGAATTATCATCAAGGAACCTAAAATTAGAATAGAAATCTCTCGCTAGTGGAATGTTAAGCACACACCACAACAACTAATCGAGTATCACAGGATCAACAGGCACTCTTTGTTGCTTGGTTATATAGAACCGAGAACAGCATCCTTTTATATAGGGACTTGAGGCTAATCAAGTTTGATACATGGGGAGGCTGAAAAGTCAACACTAGAATTTCTACAGTGGCATAAATTATTGCTGATGAACAAAATCTAAATTGTCTATAGTTCACCAAATGAAACACAACTCTTTGCAAGCAAGATTAGGTGTTGCACCTGTGAAGAAGAATTTCCACGGATCATTGAGACGCATAGTGATTATTACCTGTTAAAGTAAGCAGGCTTTCTGATCCTTTTTAATTTGCATTCAGATTCTAACATAACACGGCAATCCCAGTCACCCCATGTTACTACAGCAAAGGTTTTGTGCTTAATTCCTTTACTTTCCAACCATTTATCATGCATGATTATAGCTTCACTTAGAAGAACTCCTCTGTCTACCTGAGAGTACACAAAATAAAGAGAAGTTAGTAGCTTCATATAAACAGAATACCAAACAACCCATTCAGGTGGAAGAAGGTTTTACACTTCAAAGTTCATTTCATTGGTTGGGCCCTGCTTAAGATACGGCTCAGTTTAGGAAACATTTTTCATTGGTTAATTTTTGCTATAATTTTGAATAATGTTAATTTTGATGTTAATCTTCTTTTGTTTTATTATTTTATTATTAGATTCGGACAATTTAGCACTTTAATGTTCTGTAGATGGTTAAATGAATGTAATTTGATATTTAGTGGTGTAAACATATTATTAACGATAATCTCTTGCTTACTTCTCGCAAAGTTTACACTTGGTTGAAACCAGATGTTACAGGTGTGGTTGATGCTACGGGTGAGATAAAATATTTTATCATGTTGATTTATTGACCTTTACAGATGCTTATCTCAAACATTCAATAAGAATACTATCAGATCATGCCAATAAAACAAAGATCCTATCAATACAACTCTCAAATGGATAAGTGTACAAAAGATCAGTTTCAAACCGTGCCAAAGAGCCTATTTTTCACCATTAACTTATTGATCATTGAAATTCAAAAAACCCTAAAACGAAAAATAATGACTTATAATATGTCATCCACTTCAAAACCAAAATTACAAATAATATTCCCAGGAAGTTTTATTTAAAGATAAAGTTTTATTTATAATAGTTCAAAACGTTTTTTTCTAACTCAATTAACAAAGTCAGTCAAATCGAGTATATTGAATAATCAAATAGTCTCCATTACTAATTCATAAAAGATGGTACTTCATAGTACAAGTATTACAAACACTTGGATATCATTAAAACAGTAATTTATATGGACACAAATTCTTAGCTAAAAACTTAATGTAATTACCATATATGTTGAGAAATGAAGAATAACAAAAACATGTAATAGGGATGTATGCTGTGAGATAAATTCATGATAACCTGAAATTGTTGGATCCCGGTGAGTTGCTTGCAGTAATCAGTGAGATGTTTATGATATGCAGGCCTCACGTATGTTTGAAAAACAGCTTCTAGTTGACCAGTTGCACTGTTAACCAAGACAGATGGAAACTCAATGATCTCCTGAGGATGTAACTTCCTGTCTTTGTCACATGTGGCCTCGAAGTCAATAACTACAAAGTACTGAAATTCTTGAATTTGAACTTTATGTTGGTGAGCATGAGGAAACATCTTGACTGGTGGCATGTAACTGCATCCACTTTCAACAGGAATTGAATAATCATGGATTATTGGATAAATATTGTTCTCAGAGGCACTCAATTGGACTTGCTGCCACATTACAAAATCAGGTGGCGGTACAAATGCTTCCTGTTTGTAGAGTGATGCACCATAACCTTTATTTAATATCGCATAAGGCTCCAAGATTGAGTAATTTGCTTTCGAAGAATCACAAACAGGCACACCCTTTTCATCTTTTGGCTCCGGCAGGACGTTCCAACTTTCTTGAGAGTTAGAATGAGATGCATTATACTTGGGAAATCCTAAGAATCCCTCATGGATTCCTTTTGTTTTTTCTGCATTCGAAAAGACACTATGAGCAGACGTCATAGTTTCATATTAATAATATGAAAAGTGACTACAAAAGAAAAATCCACATACAGAAATTGACAAAGATTGCTAAGAGCTTGTGCAACAAACAAAAATTCATAAATATGAGATCAAATTCTTAAGTACTAATATGGCAAAACTATGCCAGACAAAATCAATAGCATGCATGCCAAAAATTCATAAGATTGCAGAAAATGCAACACAGATTTTTGAGCCAAATGTAGCACAACTATGTGAAAAATATATTCAAGATAAAGCTTCAAGAGATGCAAGTTTAATATCCACACGCAGTGTATCAGCAAATCACACTATTGGACAAACTTTCATTAAACTAGATAAATAAATAATTTCACAGCAAGGATTAATTCTTGGAAACAACATAAGTGCAACATCCTCGTAAAATATAAGGGTCATTGTTCTTCTCCCCTGTAACTGGTCATGTCACTGTCATTATCTCTTGTTATTCTATCCCCCAGACTCTCAACAGGGTCACCATAAAAGTCCTGTAAGTGTTAAGATTGCTTCATTTAGTTACTGTTAGAAGCCTTCGAGTCGCGTCTATTCATAGACTTTGTTAAGTTCAAACATAAGAGATCTGTTGATTATGAAACTATAGCAGAGGTAGTACCCAAGTCTTCAAGACATTTTAGTTAAGTTGGGCGTCCAATTAGGATTATGTTAAATGACAGTATAACAAAGCATGATTAAGACCATGGTTCACCTTATCAGTCCGTACCAGTATACGGACCAGCTATTGGTACGGAATATACCGAGTTATACCGAGCGTACCGACAAATGGTATATGGGGGTGTATCAATATACCGCCCGCACTAATCTCCTATCGGATCAGCATGTACTGCCCGTACCGAGTGATACGCCACGGTATGACAAACCTTGATAAAGACATCTATTTATCCATGCAAATGTTGACTAGCATGAGCATTGCATGTGACAATGACACCTCAGCTCTCAATGAAAAATTGAAAATTAGTTTTAATAGGAGTACCGTCGAGCATCCATCATAGTTCCTCAGAATTTATGTCAGTGTTCTTGAAAACTTTTCTACATGATTTTAAACCATTAATGAAGTTCCATGAGGAGGAAGAACACAGCTACCGGATAATATGTTTCGTCACCAACACTTTAAGCTGCAAACCCAATATATTCAATAACAGAGTCCCGTTATTATTTCACGTTCCAAGTTCATGATATTAAGCAACGCTTAACAATAAATAGAAGTTATGAGGCATCCAAGATCACATGACAAGTCCACACATAGCATGCTTTCATCAAATAAAGCTAACTTCTCTAAACGCCAAATGTATGATCAAACAACTCCAAGTTTGCTAGCAAAATACATAACCCATTTTTGTGGCATAGTAATATCAAATTGCTTATTTTATCAAAATATATGAATCAAGAAAAAGAAAAACAATCGAGTGAGCATAAATCCAACATTAACTCTAATAAGAATTACCAGAAAAAATTATCAGAAGAACAAATATAAGTTATTTATAGAAACCCTTTAATCAGAACATAATGGTAATAGCAAACATATTAACCTTTCCAAGTCAACCATCCAACCAAATCCAAACCCCATCATCCACAATTCTCACCGCCGCCTCAGCATTACAACCCTCGAGATCGATGACCAACGTAAAAAAGACGCCAGTCTTTCACCAATTGTGCACACAAGACTCGATGATCTGATGCGGGAGAGAAATGATATCATCATCCGGTAGGAAGCTTCCTCAAACACAGCAATCTTACAACTCATGATTCCGACCAAATCCGAGCCTCAACATCTATAATTCTCATCAGGCCCCAACATTACAACCCTCGAAATCGATCACCAACCCTAAACGGATACCAATCTTTCGCCACGAGAATGCAGAAAAATCTGATGCGGGAAAGAATACAAGAATATCCTACCTTTCGCTGCCGGATCATGATTCCCGAGGAAGCCATGCCCCTCCAAAGCACGGAACAGATTATGTTTCCCGTCGCTCGACCTAAAACCCACGATCGAACCAAAATCAAAATCCAACGCGGTCAAAGAACCCGATCCGAGAACGAACAGAAAGAGCACGAATTCGATCGAGAAGAAACCGAAGCTCCGCCAAAATCGAAACTGTTCTTACATGGGCGCGAGAGGAATCGAGCGGGGGAAGAAAGCGGCCACAATCTTGGACTCGTCCTTCGCCGCGAGACGAGACCCGCGTGGTTGGACAAACAGATCTCAGATCCGCTGTTTCTCTATCAGCAGCGGACGCCAAAAAGAGGCGACGTATAAAACATATGAGATACGTGGCAGTGAGTTGTTGGTGGAAATTTTCGATCATAGCAGGGAGACTATGATCGCCAAGAGATGGGAAGCGGGGGGCCCACGCAACATATGTCGTTTTGCCACGATCCTACGGCTCAGATAACATCCGACGAGTCGGATCGGTCCCTGAAACGGAGCAGCAGTGGACTCGGGACGACTCGCGAGTCGACTCAACGGGCTTCTTATTCCAGGCGATGTGCGACGCGAGCCCTAGCTGCTGCTGCCGCTGCCAACTTCGTCAGCCGAGCACTTCTACACCGCCGTTGCACGTCGCCACCTCCCTCTCCTGCAGGTTCCGTCGTCTCCTCTTCTCCCGTTCCTTCTCTTCGCTTCTCCTCCCGTCGCGTCTCCTCTTTCTCTACTCTCTTGCCCTCTCTTGTTCTCTCCTCCCATCACAAACTCCGAATGCCTTTGTCTCCAGGAAACTTCGGTATTTGCTATCACAAGACTGTTCTAACTGCAAACTTTATGTGTTTATTGGATGATGCACCAAATGAAATCATGATATTTTGTTATAGCTACATATGTTGATCTTCTGTTATGGATTTTGATGATAATAATGGGTTAGCGTACTAAAGATGTTGTGCAATCTTTATTAGTAAGTATATTTTTGTGCTGCACGTTAAGCATAGGTTGTAATGAAACAAATCCTGCAAGTATAAAGCATCCTCTGGTATTTAGAGAGGAAAAAAAACGCATACCAACACCTACGTTGATGTGCCCATCATATTTGAAATCCTCCAAACCATTTATCTCCAACTTGATTCCCCCAACCTCAAGTGCATTCACCAATTCATGATAAATTGGCACTGCACAGTGAATTGAAAATGAGGAACTGAAGTGCTCAGTAAGGCCTTGCGTGAACGTGTGGTTTTGTGTTTGCCTTGAGTTTTAGCATTAAGTAGTGGTTATAAAACCTCTTTTTGGAAAAAAAAAAAAAAGGTTATTATGTTGTTTACCGGTCATGATATAGAAAGCATGCATTTGGTCAAGGTCACAACTCACAAATCACAATAGCTCTGGAAAAAGTTAGTAAATACAAAGTTGTTTAATTATTATAATAGCCATGTCATCACTAATACAAATATACAAACAGTCTTGAGTATCATTTTTGAGTTGAGATGCTTAAGTGGCAAGATGAATTGATTCATTGTTAACCTGTAAAAAATACACGAAACCAACAAATTCTTATTAATTCAAATAAGAGATATGATTATCAAATTATGCCATCACTTTAATAAAAATGTAATCATTAGTTTAATATATGAGAGTTATTAAATCTTAACAAAAACAATTATAAAATTTTATAAGTGTATATATCATCTTAGAATTACTTTTTTATGAATTCTACAATATGAGTTTATGACCTTCTATACAATCCTAGGCAGGGAAGCCAGTTTGAGAACCATGGCTGGGGCAAAGGTGAGAATTATGGATGACGGGGTTTGGATTGGACAGATGGTTGACTTCAAAAGCTTGTTATGTTTGTGATTGCCACTGTCTTCTGGTTAAAGGGCTTCTGTAAATAACTTACAGTTGTTGTTCTGATTATTTTTGCTTGTTATTCTCGTTAGATTTTTGCTGGATCTATGTATGCTCACTTGGTGTTTTTTTTTTTTCTTGACTCAGATCTTTTGATAAAGTAGGAAATTTGATATTATTTCATCTTAGAAGTAGAGTTATGTACTTTACTTAAAAAAACACATGCATTCTTTTGCTAGTGAGCTTGGAGTTTTTTTATAACACTACTTAAGATGAAGAAATTAGCCTTCATTGATAGAAACATGCTCTGCATAGACTTGTCACATGGTCTTGTATGTATCATGACTTTCAGTTGTTTAACTGTTGCCTAATATCTTTAGGCCTGCATAAACTTGGAACTTGAAATAATGCTGGGACCTTCTTATAAAATTATATTGAGTTTGCAGCTTAAAGTGTCAGCTTAAAATTATGCTCAATCTTGACCTCTGCCGAATGCCTGAAAGAATCTGATATCTGAATGGGTGGAGGTGTCGCCATATGGGCACTCCGAAGAGCTGCTGCTCATTCCATGAGGTGAGTGTTGCAGTCCTGTTGCCTCTGGAGTTCGTTTTGTGGAATCCATTGGGAAGGTCTAATCTAAATCCAAATATTGCTTATATTTCCCTGTCATGGTTTGCTGAAGTTTAACTGTTGGTTTGTTAGGACGTCTAATGGTTTGCATGCAAACGGTTTGTTTCATGAGTGCATTTTTTTCTTTAAATGTTGTCATGTTTTATTTGTGATGTATGTTTGCAATTATATCTTGTCAATGTTTTATGAATTATAAAGTTATGTTCATCTTATGCCTGATAAAATATGGTACATCAGTCATTTCTTGAGTGCATACTGCATACTATATTTACCTTTTCTGGTTCGTCTTTGATGTTTCATTTTTTCAGGGTTTATCTTAATAATTCTTAACATTTGCAATCTAAGTGCTTTCAAATGGTCCAATTTGTTCGAAAGCAGATGTATGTTGTTGAACTTTATTTCTTGTACCCAGAGACTAAAGTATTAGGTTACTTATAACTTGTGCATGCCTGATAAACAAACATGGTGATGTATTTAGCTGGGTTTTAATGAGATAACAGAGAATACAAGTCTTATTGCAACTTACCATTGGAGATCATATCCTACATTGGCTGAGCTAGTAACTGGTACAGGAAACAGTGAATTTTTTTTATATTGATAAGAGGTGATATTGATTTGTTTAATGTTAATCTCAGGGGTCAGAATCATGACATTATGTTACCTCATGTGTGCTGCATGGATTCTAAATTATCAAGAAATAGCTTGGTTCATGAAAAAGGGCATTGTGACAAAGGTTCTAACATTCCCAAGGGTTGCATACTGTTGAAGCCATACTCCAGTGGGTGTTCTTATTCTGTAATGTCTTTTCTATGGTGTCGAAAGCTTTCATCTGATGTTGGAGCAAGACAGGGCCAGAAGGATGATGATTTAGAGGATGGGTTTTCTGACAAAGAATTACCTCCAGAAGCTGATGCAATGGTAGAACTTGGGGAGAATGAGGATGATGAGGAGTTGGTGTCTGAAGGAGAGATCTCTGAAGAAGACACAAAGATAACTGCTAATGACTCACTTGGTTTGTTGGACAGTGTATCAGATTTTCCTATCAAGAAGAGAAGGCGGGGAAAGAGGGCTAAATCTCCACTTTTCAAGATCATAATGGAAGCTCCATCAGACTCATTTAACAGCACACTTGATAAGTGGGTCGAAGACGGTAATCATTTGGGACGAGATGAAATTTCTTTTACAATGCTGAATCTTAGGAGATACCGGCTTTATATGAAAGCTCTACAGGTGAGAGATTTTTGTCAATATGAACTTAGAATGTTGTTTGTTGTTTTCTTATTTTTGATGTTGAACTCAATTGACTATGATTTTACTTGGTTACACAAGTTTCTTTCACTCTTTGATTTTTGTAAGTCTTGAATCTACAGCATGACATTTTGTGAGCAAATCACTTTGCATATTATATGTGAATTTGCTCTTACTTTAGGTTAAGAGTATGAAGAATTTAAGTGTCACGTAGTCTATCAATACCAGTCAATCTTGACACATTACTCTGTCGTGCCATAGCATTCCTTACTGTGCTTGTGTTAGCATGTGCAAGGATGAGTTGCTGAGCCCTAGACTGACCATCCATGAGTGTCACATGTTGCCACAGTGTGTCACACGACCCAGTAACACTAATATTGACATGGCAGAAGGGGGTGTGGAAAATCTGTAAGTTCCCAACATGGTAGTTTGACGCTGCACCATGCAAAACAGTCGGAACTGACCTGTACTTTAGCCCATGAATAGGACATGAGATTGAACCCTGTCCCCATCTTCTCTCTTTAAACCAAAAAGTGGTGATGAGGAAAAAGATAAAAGAATAGACAAAATTAAAGCTTACTTGCCATCGTATGGAGGGTATCCATGACACTGTTTGCCTTCTGCTTGCAGTTGAAAAATTGAATGTCATTTGCCTTCCTGTTGCCCTTGGTCCTTCTATGTTCAAGAGATTTGAGCAGGATGATGAACACATTTTCATTTTTTTTGTGTAACTGCATAATATATTACACCTTTTTTATAAATAGTGGCGGGAGAAGATTATATTGATGTTGCTTATGTAAAGAAAATATTATATAAACCTTTTACTGTACCAACTGATTTCACAAATTGTTCCATAACCATAATAGAACATTTCTATGGTGCCCTATCACAGAGAATGGGGCTGAAATCATACTTATCAAAGTTCAACCTCATGGCTAGTGCCCTTTTATGTTGATCTTTTTTGTCCATTTGCAATGCATTCATATCAATGCTCTTATTGTCCAATTATGGAATGGTCACATCTCTACTATTGTGGTGTTGCATATTCCATTATGGTCACTTAGTATAGTGATGGAGCTAGCAATTTGTTACAGAAATATATACTGATGGTTATGTCAAAGTGACTTGTGAAGGATTTGAATGAGTGCATTATTTAACAAATCAATCATGAAGCATTATTTGTGAAATCTAAATTTGTATAATTGGTCACTTAACATCATACATCTATGGAATTTTTGCATACATTCTATTCTTGCATTATCTATCCTATTTTCTTTTTTTATTTCTCTTTCAATATTGGCTTAATTATTGGTATCAATATCTCTGCAGTTTTGATTGCTACTCTCTAGCTTTGGATATTTCCTCAATAAACCTTGTTGGTTTAGTTTTGGTACTTTACTGAAATTAATAAAAAAATAGGGGAACTTAATTTGTGCTTTGACTTGAATTTTCTCGACAAACAAATCTGAATATATCAGTTATTCCAATCTATACATCTAAATGATTGATTTATATAATCATAATTATGGGTGTATTATCCAGGGTTTGTCACACCGCGGTATACTGCCCGTCATGGGTTGTAAGTACCGGTTCGACAGGGGATCGGTACGTGGACCACCCTGTGTCGGGTGGTCTATGTTAAATGGTCCTGTATCACCTAATACGGAGTTTGTACCAATCAAAATGATTGAAATCGAACCATTACCGACCTGTACCGATCAATAATGATCTTATTACGTTCAATACTGATTAAGGGCCATGATTGATTTGATTCTAATAGTTCATTACTTCATTTAACCATTTGGGCCAGTAGAAAGGGATTTTAAATACTTTCTACTCCTTTCAACCCCTTTCACTCTCAAACTCTTTAACTCTTAAGCTTATCGTATTTCTAACTATCATATTATGGAGGATCTTATGACCAATAGTAATACGATGATAGTTGGTCATTTTTCTTCGAGCAGTAATACAATGATCGATCTTATGATACGAAGCAGTAAACCGATGGCGAAAGTAAAAGTTTTGGTATTCTCCAACCTCCTCACCAATACACGCCATAATCGTACTTGCCTCATGAACCACCTCGGACACGTGTGGTTCACGACGATCAGACTACGACCATCACCACATTGATGCACTAATGACATATGGTGTATTAGTATACTATGTTGTGAGATCAATTTCCGGATTGGGTCCAACAAACTTATCAAATTGATATACAAATACATAGGATCAAGGACTCCGATCTATCGCCCGTGGAGTCTCATCATTTTTTTAGTGATAGAACTAGGTATATCTATCGATCGATTATTTGATTCATTTGAATTTTAAATTTAAGTTGTTTAACTCATAATCTAACAATTCAAATTATTTCTTTGTAGATAATTTATTATCAACGGAAGGATAGTTCAAAATGTACCACAAAGCTGCTCCTCAAAGTTTGAAAAAGATATGTGCTACTATTCTTTCTTAATTTAGATTATTTTTATTAAAATTATACTAAATTTATATTCATTTTCAACTTAAAAACCCTAATTTAACTTTTTTTTAGAAAATTTTGGAGCTATTTCTTGCCCTTTTTCTGTGCCGTCGATATGCCCCCATTGTATTGACACATGGTACACGGGTACGAAGTGGCATGTACCATGCTATCGGTCGGTTGGCACACCAGTTCGGACCAGTAAGATGAACCTTGATATTATCCCCTTAGTTCTTTTTTTCTTGTAAGCTATAAATGTGGTAAACAAGTATATTTTGGGTGTATAACCTATATAGACATTTGTCAGGGTTCACATATTAAGATTCCAAGTGAAATTAGAGGGAAAAGGTTAAAATGACCCAAAACTTGAGCAATAAAAAAGTTCTAGATCAACATGTTTTTGTTGGTCAAGCTAAAGAGCGCTTGTAGATTAGCCCTAAAAATGTTAGTGGATATACATAATATTTATATTCCTGTGTACTTGGTAAAAATAAGGACCTTTTGTAGATAAATTCTTGTTGATGTGTGTGTGTGTGTGTGTGTGTTTGGTTTGATGGTTATTTTACCTTCATTTTTCTTGCATCACTTGCATTAGGATAATACATGATCAGCCTCTTGGCCTGATTTAAGTGATTTGTTGTGCTGCCAATGTGAGTTAGGGTTGCACAAATCTCTGATTCTTTCAAATGATAAGTTGGAGAGTCCTGGTGCTATTCGAAGGATGACTGAAAGTTCTTCTTGGACATAAAGACCATGGCGAACTTCAGATATGTAAGAAGACAACTTTTCTTCTGATCATATTGAGCTAAAGATATGTTGGAATGGTCAGTGGGTGAAGCAACTTGAAGATTAAACAAAATATATCAGCTATCAGTATTTATTTGAATGAAAAACTCATAGAAATTATAAAATTAAAATTCTAAACTGAAGTGTGTACCAAAAACCCTTCTATTGGAAAATTTCTAGTGTTATAAGTAAGGAACGACATCTTTTTTTACTTATTCAATATAAGTATGCTATAGAACAGTTGGCAACTAGTACAATCTAGAGACTATGTTTCTGAATTTGTGATAGTATGGCAGGCCTTGGCAACAAAAAGTGCCTTAGCAATTGAAAATCATCATCTTGAGCACTAGGGTTTTTTGATATTTAGTTTCTTAGATCTGCGGCATCTGCCTAGCCTCCTTCATGTGATCTATATGAAATCTGTGCTGTGAAGTTGTCTGTCTTGTTCGTTCTGTGCTAAATTAGGGTTCTTGCTATTGGAGTGTGGTAGGATAATACCATAAAGATGAATACACTGAAGCTAAGAATTTAATTTTTATATTATTTTTGTTTGACAGGACTAGTTGATAAATACATGGTCTTTATTTTTGGACCACAGAAAGCATCTATATGCATTAACTTTGAACTAAGAGTGGTCTAATTTTCCTTTATGTGACATTTTCATATTAATTCAATTTTAATCTCTTATTCTTATATTGATATCTTTCAATAGTTCCTTTAAGATCTCAAAAGAGATCAAAAGAGCACTAACAGCTGCATGATTGTGTGTGAATTTATAGCAAATCAACATAAAGATTACATCTGGCACATTTTGTGCCGTTCAGTACCATTAATCAATTTTTCTATACAGAAATTATACATTTGAGATGTCCACTTTTTGTCCATGTGCTTATTGTTTTTCATGCTAGTTCCAATAACTTGTATGATCTTGTGTAGTTTCTCAAGTGGCTCGAAGCAAACAAGTGTATTGAATTTCTTGAGCATGACTATGCTTCCCATTTGGATTTGATTGCTAAAGTGCTCGGTCTTCAGAAGGCTGAAGATTACTTAGAAAAAGTTCCAGAATCCCTAAGAGGTGAGGTGATATATAGAACTCTTCTAGCTAACTGTGTTGCCACCAACGACTTACAGAAATCAGAAGCTGTTTTTAATAAAATTAAGGATCTTGGTCTCCCCATTACAACCTTTTCTTGCAACCAACTACTGCTGCTTTATGAAAGGATTGATTGGAAGAAGATTGCTAATGTTCTTTCGCTGATGGAAAGGGAGAATGTGAAACCATCTCCTTTCACATACAGGCTATTGATAGACATGAAAGGCCGTGCAAAGGATATAGTAGGAATGGAGAAGATTATAGACATGATGAAGGCCCAAGGGGTGGAGCCTAATTTGGTGATTCAAGCTATGGTTGCAAAGTATTACATATTTGCTGGCCTCAAGGAGAAGGCAGAAGCAATCTTATGGGAGATAGAAGGTGGTGACATTGAGGAGAACCATGACGCTTGCATGGCTCTTCTTCCTCTTTACGCGGCTCTTGGTAAAGCAGATGAGGTGGGAAGAATTTGGAAGATTTGCAAATCCAACCCACTTCTAGATGAGTGTTTATCTGCCATCAAGGCCTGGGGCATTCTTGGGCAGATAGAAAATGCGGAGGAAGTCTTTGAGAATATGCTCAAGAGATGGAAGACTGTCCCGTCCAAGTACTACAATGAGTTGTTGAAGGCTTTTGTGAATAATAAGCTTCTATCTAAGGGAGAGGAATTTGCAAGGCGGATGTCAGACAATGGGTACTTTATCGACCGGACAAATTTGGACGCACTTGTGAAGCTGTATGTGGATGTTGGGGAGGTGGAGAAAGCTGATTCCATATTGTACAAAGCATTCAAGTACAACAATACTAGGCCCCTTTATAGCTCGTATGTGGTGGTGTTAGACAACTACTCTGAAAGGGGAGATATCCATAATGCTGAGAAGATCTTTCAGCAGATGAGGCAGTTCGGATATGTTGACAGATTGAAGCCGTATCTATCCTTACTCCAGACTTACATAAATGCAAAGTCTCCAGCATATGGATTCAGAGAAAGGATGAGGGCAGATAATGTATTGTCTAACAAGGTTGTGGAAGCAAAACTAGCAGCCGCCGATCCATTCAGGAATGCTCAGCTCTCAGGATTGTTTCATTGAGTTGCGAATCTTTCTTGCAAGCAAGTCGGATGGGAGCAGATAATGTATTGTCTAACAAGGTTGCGGAAGCAAAACTAGCAGCCACCGATCCATTCAGGAGTGCTCAGCTCTCAGGATTGCTTGATTGAGTTGGGAATCTTTGTTGCAAGCAAGTCGAGTGAAGCAAGTATACCATAACGCGCAGGCTCTGCCATAGAAATAAGTTCGGAAGTGGTCGAGTCCTGGTATTGGAACATGTCTTTCATAACTACCTTAGGCAGTGGAAGTATTGAAGGTGCCATGGTAGAGATTCGAGCTCTAGTTTCAAAACGAGCTATAGTTTCATAGCCCATCATATTGTTTGTTTTCTATATATGTTAAAAATATGTACATGTAATGTATTTGATACCCTCAATCATATCTTTAGTGTCATCCTTGTTAAACTTATCCAAATGCTTGTGGCCTATGCCAGCGAACAAAAATGGTTTCATGGACTAGGATGTAAATGTTGGAGTTGTTTTCTCCGCCTCAAAGCATGGGATATAGAATTTGATTAAGTAAAATTGTTTGCAAATTAATTTTCAACCATGGGGATGTAGCTCAGATGGTAGAGCGCTCGAGGTACGGGGATCGATACCCCGCATCTCCATTTTCTTTGAATTTATGCTTTTGCTTTTTTCTCCCTAGTAAACAGTAAATTTATATAGCCTGTGGAAGAAAATATTTTTTCCTAAAACATATTTAAAAAATTATTTCGCTGAAAAATCTTAATTAGATAATAATTCAAAATATTAAAGTTAATAAAATATTTTTATAATATAATTATGAGACCAATACCGCTTTACAGATCTAAACAGTAAGTTTAAGAAATCTAAATGTTTTATATAGCCTGTGGAAGAAAATATTTTTTAAAATATTAAATAAAATATTTCACTGAAAAATCTCAATTAGATAATAATTAAAAAATATTGTAGAAGTATTTCTACTTTTAATACCATTAAAGTTAATAAAATATTTTTATAACATAATTGTGAGAGTAGTAATGTTTTATAGATCTAATTGTTGGATAATTAAAAAATAATATATAAAAAAATTTATATTATTGAGATGAAAATATTAAAATTGATATGTAGGGTTATTATGAAAGATAAAAAAAAATAATTTTATTTGTAAATAATTATGTATCATTTCGATAGAGGATAAAATGAAAGAAAATCATTTAAAATAGAATGAACATGTGTTTAGGAGACCCTCATATATGATAAAGTAAAATAAAGTAAGTATACCATATGTGCAAGTTTTGTGTGAGAAATAAATTCGGAAAGGATCGAGTCCGAGTATCAAAGCAAGTAAAATAAAGCAAGTATAAAATATGAGAAAAAATTATTTAAAATGATACGAATATGTGCTTAGAAGACGTTGTAACACGATAGTCAAAAGAGATAAAATGAAGCATATATACCATATGTAAAGGTTTTGCACGAGAAATGGATTTGGAAGTGGTCGATTCCTAGTACATAATTATTCATAAAATAATTATGTATTGCTAAAGGATAAAATAAATAAAAAATCATGGTATGAACATGTGTTTAGGAGACCCTTGACATGATAGTTATATCATATGTATAAGCTCTACGTGTGAAATGGGTTCGGAAGTGGTCGAGTCATGGTATTAGAGCATGACTAATACCATAACTACCTCAAGCAGTGAAAGTATCGACGGTGCCATAATAGAGATTCGAAACTATAGTTTCTTAGTTCATCATGTTGTTCGTTTTCTATATATGCTATGAGAATAGTTTGGGGACTTAACATTTGCTTAACTAAAACTTCTGCGAATCAATTCTCAAAGCTGGGGATGTAGCTCAGATGGTAGAGCGCTCGCTTAGCATGCGAGAGGTACGGGGATCGATACCCCGCATCTCCATTTTCTTCGAATTTTTTTAATATAAAAATATATATATATTTTATAAATCTTAATAGCGATAAAAGAATCCTAAATAGCTAATACTATTCTCACTCTCACATTAAGATGTTTAAAATGATGTAGACAGAAATCTAGAAGGGATAAAAGAATTAATATTAGAATATTTAATAAAAATTCTAAATAAGTATTTAGGTATTTTAAACTTAACTAAATAAATATATGATTTTCTTTATGGATGTTAGGACTAAATATTATTTTCGTTGTATTTCTCACTCTCACATGATAAATTCGATTTATTTATTTTTTTGTTGTTGGTTTTCTAATAGGCTAACAACGTCTCCACCCTATCACAGTTCATCTCTTTACCACTTGCTGCCTCTTCTACCCTAGAAATCACACCTGCTCTTCCTTGCTCGATCCCTCGTTCCACCGACAAAAGGGTTGATATATCAGTAGAGAATCCCGAGTCACGTCTACCAACTGTAGATTGGCCTCCTGTATGCTGCCGAGATTGAAGCTTCAGAAGGAGTCCTGAAATGGCTTTGGTAACAGAGCAGGTTCTCTGTAATATATGAATTCAGATCTTGGCCAGTAAATCTTGAGATCGAGGAGACTAAGATAAGATTAATCGTATCACTAGCTTTATCAAGAAGCCACTAAGCATTAATTCTCATTGTAGTCGGAACAAAGTTCTTCCACATGCACCATGTTTTCGAGCCCGAGATTCTGCAACCATGGCATCGGATTGCAGCTGATCACATGACTCGACACAGGAAACGATGACTACAGCACAAGAGACTCCTGCAACAGGCCAATCTCTTCAACGGCAGCGTCGTTGTTGCTGGTGGTGCTGCCAGTAGCAGCAGCTCGGATGGTGGTGGTGCTGGTGTCTGTACTGAGGCTCAGCATCATCTGCCGGATGCCCCTCGCGTACTCGAGCAGCTTGTCGATCGGCGGGATCGTCTCCTTCACCTCATTCTGCTCCTCGAAGTCTCGCAGCCATGCATGGAACAAGGGGAAGGCGTCGGGGTCGACGAGCTTCACCTCCATGACTTCCTCGAACACCGCGAGCCAGTAGGAGCCGCACCCGAGGACGATGTCGAGCAAGCCGATGTTGTCGCCTCCGAAGAACCTCCTGCCTTTGAAGGCTCCGTCTCTTAGCTCGCGCTCGAGCAGCTTCAGGTTCTCGTGGACTTGGTCGACGGCCGCCTTCTGGTCTTCGCCCGCCGACGAAAACACCAAACCCACCGCCGGCCCAAGCTGCACGCATCCGCAACGACAAAAGGCTAAGGTGATTGCAAGTGCTGGTCGAACTCGATGAGATGGTGCGTGTGCATGTAGAAGGTCACCTTGTCGTCTGCGAAGTGGCACCAGAAGCGGACGATGGCGCGCTCGAATGGGTCGGCGGGCATGATGGGGTTGTCGGCCCATGTCTCGTCGATGTACTGGAGGATGACGAGGGACTCGACGACGGGGCGGCCGTCGTGCAGGAGAGCGGGGACCTTCTTGTAGATGGGGTTGTGGAGGAGGAGGGCGGGGCTGGGGTTGACCGAGTCCTCCTCCTGGTACTCGAACACCAAGCCCTTGAGCTTGAGGGCGAGCCGGACGCGGTGGGTGTGGGAGTCGGCCCATGACCCCAGGAACTTGAGAGTAGAGCTCTGGTCCATTAATGACGATCACTGACCTCTGGAGAGTGAGGGAGGGAGGAAGGTGGAATGGCTCTCTTCTTTGGTGTGTGGCCCGAAGGCCTAAACCCCTGCTTTATAGAAAATGAAGGGTGGCTTGGGGATCTGTGTGCGTGCAGGACAGTGTGCGATGTGGCAGTAACTCCCAAGTCCATAACTTGGCAGTCTTCTGCAGAACCAGAAACAAGTTAAACAACAAAGGTTTGAGCCATGACTCTGATCAGAAGAGATCAGGAGGAGCTCAAAGTGGAGGTGCATGGACAGTGGAAGGAGGATGGAGACGAGGCAAGCGTGCGTTTAGGGTGGAAGCCTATCACGCCATTGTCGCCTGCTGCATGGTACGTATGTCTGTACTCGGCCCACATGACGCCAAGAAGATGTTACCATCACCAGGCCATGAATCTCGGAAGCAGTCACCAAAGGAATGGGGCTGCGGTGCGGCAATTGAATCGGTCTGCGTGCGTGTTCTTGGCCTCCCCCCACAGGACCATACGTACACAAGCATTCCATCGAACACTTACACACTCCTTCGCGACATCTCATGGTGCCTTCCTTGTCTTCGTCCTCTTCCAAGTGTTTCCCCAACGATAGGACACTGACGTACTCCGTCTTCCCGGTCTTCGATAGCCAGCTTCACAGACTCGATGCTGCTTACAGTAACAGCAGGTAGCGTTCTCCAATTTGGATAGGAATCCTTCCTTCCTGACACAGATGGCGCAGTGGCACTGTTGGAAGGTCAGGAGGGAGAGGAGAGGAGCACACTTTTTACTGGAGCCCATTCCTCAGCCCGCACTGCTGCTGCAGCCTTTGGTGTGCCCTTCGCCGGGACATTTGCCGGAAAAAGGAGCTGACAGTGCCCGGTCGTCAGTTCTCTGTGGCTTCGAAGATGTTTGTGTTACAGTTCGAGCAGCTGAGAACCACCATTTTGGGTGGACTATGGCGTGGGCACTGTCAAAGTGCATATTATACATAGTGGTTGTGCACACATGCGAAGCAAACATATCAAATGTATCTCCAACTATGTCATATATAAAACTAACAGTATTTTCCATGTTTTGATGAGTGGAGGGGTTATTAAAGTTGAATTTAGAGTATCAAAATTTTATATTGTTGATTGAGGAATATTGGCACTTAATCAAAGCTTTGAGACATGGTGACTAGCTATTGGAGAAAAGATAAAATACAATGAAATAAATAAGTAACAATCAAAATAAAACATACTCAAAATATTTTCTCATTAAGAAATTATTTTTGTAACCATAAATTGTTATGAGCTTCCGTGGATAGACTCATCTTCCGTATATATGTTTTGGTGTAAGAGAATGGATCTTGAAAGCTCTAATCACCTCCAGAGAGTTATTACACTTTGACAAGATTGAATTTTAAATCGAGTAAAGATCATTAATACTTTGAGATAATAATTAAGAAGGAGTGTATTGTTGTTAGTGTTAAAGATAATATGAAAATATTAAAAAAAATATATATAACTCGTATTACTTTAACCCTTATCCTTGTCATATCGAAAATAAGATAGCTCTCAAGATCAGCCTTTTGTTTAAAATATTAGAGTATACCAAGTTAACACATGAGCATATTTATTTCCCTCCTTAAATCTATAAAAAATTTGATTCTTAAAAATGCCTTGTAAGATTAAAAATAATTTTTATTTGGTTGAAGAAGAATCAATGATTTTTTTTAAAGCAACTATTAGGGGATGATGCTAGTAATAACTAAATCAGTTTGACTTAGTTTGAACCCGCATGTATAAGAAATCTTCGTGAGTGACTGATGAGATCTCAAGCACTCAACTTGTTATCGACCTGTACGAAAATCGAGTTCATATGGGGTTTTCGATATCATCCCTCTAATGCTCAAATTAGTAATGAAATATAATAAAAGTCATGAGTAAATAGTGACTCACCTTGGTAACTCGTGTATAAGAAAATGATTTCAAATATATTTTATATTGAATTAATATGCATGCGGCTTGCTTGTTGACTAGAGCCTTGGTCTACTTGTGTTGATTAAGCTATCATATATTGAGTCTTAATTAGGGTAAATATTTTTTTTATTATGTGTCCCCCTCGAAGGTGCACTTAGGGAGTTCTCTTGGAAAAATCTAGAAGTACAACCATATATCAACTTGGCACATTGATTGTCACCTCATTTACTTAGTAGTCATGATCGACATATCGAGGAGATCGACAAGTCTTATGAGACACATTAGGTAGCTACTGGTGCTAAGCCCAAGGAGAGTGTATTGGGTAGATTTTAAATGTTTAGTCTAAGGGTGCATCATACACATTCATAATCCATAGCTCGATTAAAGCACATCAAACACAACTTTTGAATTTTAGTATGAGGAGAGCACATTTCACGCATCCTTGATTTTTAATCTTAGAAGGGCACATCAAACAAATATTCAATGCTTACCCAAGAAAGATATATTGGAGACATCTCTAATGTTTCACCCAAAAAGGGCACATCGAATACATTTATAATCCTTAGCCCAAGGAGGATGTATAAAAAAAAACTTTTGATGCTTAGTCCAAGGAGGGTGCATCCTTAATGATTAGCCTAAGAATGATATATTAGATAATTTCTATGCTTAGTCTGAGAAGATGCATTGGACAACTTTCAATGCTTAGCCTAATGAGGGACCGTTGGTCGACCTTCGATTTAATTCAAGGAGGGTGCATCAGGTAACTTTCAATGCTTGCCTCAAGGGGAGTGCATTGAATGACTGTCGATACTTAGCCCAAAAAAAATGCAACAAGAAACCTTCAATGCTTAGCTCTAAGAGGCAACATCAAATAATTTTCTATAACCTAAAGATGTTTAGTATGAGAAAGATGCATCGAACAACCTTCGATTCTTATCCCAAAGTGGGCACATCAAGTGATTTTTATATTTAGTCTAAGAATAGTGCATTTGATGAATCTTTGATGCTTGTGCTAGTAGTCAATTCTCATGTCGATCGATGCCTTGGTGAGCGAAAAAATTCATAGAAAGGTTGAGTCGATAAGTGGAAAAATTAAGTAGAAAAGACTAACAAGGTACATACCCATGCAAATGTTGCTTAGGCAGGAAGCATAGGCATGAAGCCACTTATGAGACTCCCAATAATTGAGATGGTACTTTAAGACTATAAGAAACTTCTCTATAGCAATGAGGCTCATTATGCAATTTGAGCCCTCCATTTGGATTTTATGAGCCTTCTATCACATCTCTTATTCATTGAACCTCTGAATCACCATTATTCATCCCTCTTCTATATCAAGTCGAGAGGATGTCTTCCTCTTTGTCATCTAATTCTTGCTCCTTCAGCTAATTTGTGATCGAGGGGATCAAAGTATTATCATCGGTTAACCCAAGGGTATGAGAGAGATGACAAGAGTGGACTCAAAGGTTACTAGGAATCTTCAAATCATGTAGGATACTTATAACTAGCATTTAGTTCCTGAGTATTTGGAGTATTTGTACCTCAGGTACTTCATATTGACCAAGTATGTTGTGCATGTATCTCGAGTTATGCTGCATCCATATAATTCGATGTGTATATACCTCTATCTATATGTCGATGTGTGAAAGTCGAACTTAGGTTCCCCCTCTATCCGTTGATTATGGTGTGCCTTCAGTGGTGGAGCATATTGTCATCTCATATGGCACCCAACTCATGACATTATCTTATAGCCTTTATCGAGAAATAATGTTATGTCAGCATTACTCGTATCCAGAATCTTTTCACTTTTACTTTAAAATTTATAATAGGGCTACTTTAAAGTTTGTAATAGGGCTAAAAACTACTATCTTATGGCTTGATAAGTATTCAATGTGAAGGGGGCTCAACTTTCAGATTTGAAGGGTGCTACTTCTTTATCGATAACAGTCTTAACTAATCAACTCATACTGTCACCAACATCCCTATTTTCATAATTACTAAGGAAAAGGATTATGTGCTTCAATTAATATAGGCTTTATCCTCTTTCTTAGCTATAAAAAAATGGATAGATGTTGGTTGATTGGTGCCAACCTAAGCCAAGCACCATAGGGTATGCTCTAATACCTTAAGTCTTTCTTTTATAATCCTTCCCCCAATGCAACACTAAGCAAAACTTTTGTTGCATGGGTATGGATTTCAAGGTGTTGAAGATGAGAAAGATGACGGTGTTCGTCTCGACAAGTTCGATGTCTACCCCAAAAGGTTTCTCTATTGTGATGAGCTCTTTGGCTCTCGAAGCGCCCTCAAAGAGCACATCCCACCATGATGTAGTCGCCACTGAGACATCCTCCTAAAAGGGAAGGATTATCCATAAGAGAATAGCCTTTGATGTATCAGGCAACTAGCAAGCGAGCCTCGAAAAACCAATCCCATAGAAGTCACAACACTACTAAGACCTGTGCAAGCATTGATCGATCCCCTTTTCAACCATCCAGATGCTACTTGACCCATTGGGATGAGAACCATTGATGCAAAGATAGGTTGAAGACTTTCGAGATATTTAAAGGATGATCATTAGGTTGTTGAGTTTTTTTAAGGGGTATTGATCCTTCCATGATCAAGGAGGGATGTACACTATCCTCTAAGGTTCTTATCCATCCGACGATCAAACATGTCATAGTTGTAAATCATCTTAATTTTTATGAGTTACTAATTGGTCTTTTAGGACTCCTAACTTGGACCGAATAAAAATCAAGAAGAATTTTTTAGAATTTTATGTATTTTTCAGTAATAATGGGATTAGGATACATTACAACCAGATTATCCAATTGGGTAATGCTTCTCAAATCTACGCGGAGGCATTCAATTCAAATCGGACCGGTTGCTGATGGGTCCATGTGGGACCATCTTTCTCAACTCACGACAAGGTTAGGTGAGCGGGTGTGGGTGAACCACGAGCGAGTAGGCAAAAGTATTGAGCTTTTGCGTCCCCGTAGGCCACGCTCTTCACCCGTTGCTTGTACTCCTCGCAAAGCCAACTTGTGGTCGCAAATGGACGACCGGATCCATCCTTAAACATCGACAAGTTTGCACCCACTTCCTACCTGCCCGACGTGCCTGACTGCTGCTGGAAGGGACCGAGTGGACCCACCGTTGATGCGTGGGTAAGTGTGCGAATAAAGTATGTTGCAATCGTGGTGGTGCTACTAAAGTGGGAAGATGAAACTTCCGGAAGACGGACGACCGCGTCCAATTGGCCCACTGCTCGTCAACGGCGAGACCCGACTCCGCACCCGACGCTTAAGTGGAAGCCATCCTCCTCGATTCCGCGAGGCCAAACCCCTCCCTAATCCGTTCCAATGGCGGATCCGCCTCCCTCCTCCTCGCTCCACCTCGATCCCGCCTTCGCCGACATCTTCCCGGACAACCTCTCCCTCCCCTCCGACGATCTGCGCGACCTCGACTTGGATTTCGACTTCGACGACTTTTCCGTTGACGACTTCCTCTGCTCACCGGAGGAGCCTCACCACCACGCCTCCTCCCACCCTTCCGCCGCCGACGGATCCGCTGTGTCCTCCTCCTCCTCCCTCAACCAGGATCCCCCGCACCTCGCCGCTCGCCCCTGCTCCCCCGAATCCGGCGACTCCTCTGCCTCCGGCGTCTTCGTCGCTGACCGTGGAGTCAAGGAGGAGAGGGAGAAGGCCGGATGGGGCCTGAAGAGGAAGATGGAGACGGACGACGATGGGTTCTCTGACGGCCACGCCGATCTTAACCCTAATAACCCTGGATCTAACCCCAGGAGCAGCAAATTTCGGCGATCGGAGGAGGCGAGCTCGCCCCCCGACGTTGGATCCGGGGGTGAGGTGGTGGAGGAGAAGAGGAGGGCGAGGCTGATGAGGAACCGGGAGAGCGCCCAGCTCTCCAGGCAGAGGAAGAAGCAGTACGTCGACGAGCTGGAAGAGAAGGTCAAGTCGATGCACTCCACCATCAATGAATTGAACACCAAGATCTCGTACATCATGGCGGAGAACGCGAACTTACGACATCAGCTGGGTGGGAGTGGTGCTCCTCCTGCGGTTTATCCACCACCAGGGGCGATGGCGCCGGTGCATTTCCCGTGGATTCCGGGGTATGGATTGAGGCCACAAGGGTCGCAGGTTCCTTTGGTTCCGATTCCCAGACTGAAGCCTCAACAGGCTGCGCCTACTCCAAAGGCAAAGAAGTCAGAGAGCAAGAAGGGCGAGCGCAAGACGAAGAAAGTGGCAAGTGCGAGCCTTTTGGGGTTGTTGTTCTTTATGCTAATACTTGGAGGAGCAATTCCCAGAGTAAACCGTTGGTACCAAGGAAATGAGGTGGATGAAGGTATGAGTAAAATGAAAAGTTTGAGCCAGACTAAAGGTAGGATTTTTAGTGTTAGAAGTCGTGATAGTGGTCCAAATAGCACAGTATTGTGTAGCAGAAAGAAGGGTTTTGGAGAAGGTGGTATAGATAGGGTTACTGGTAGGAGATGTGAGGATGTAGAGGCAGGCTCTCGAGCGAAGCCAATGGGAAGCACTTCATGGTCATCACCTGGTTCGGAAGCTGTTTTTACTCAAAACTCCACTGAGAATCTGCCTGCAATGCTTTATGTGCCGAGAAACGGAAAGCATGTGAAGATTAATGGAAATTTGATAATCCATTCTGTTCTTGCCAGTGAGAAGGCCATGCAACAAGCCAAAGAAAGGCAGTCATTGGGTAAAGAAGGTAAAGAGACTGGGCTAGCTGTTGCAGGCAATTCGATGTCTGCATTGGCCATTTCCAAACCTGGAAAGGAGGTGGATCAACACTCTAGATCTTATAGAAAAGCTTCTAACTCTGATGATACATATGTGAATGACTTGAAAGCAACTTTGGCTGATGGCCCAATGCAACAGTGGTTCCGTGAAGGAATGGCAGGTGAGCGAATTATTCCTCATTTGTTCATATCTGTGTTTGGTGTTACTGAATTTACAATGTTTCTCTTGAATTCGACATTAAATTGGCAAATCTTTTATTTATTAATGTCTTCTGTGCTAGATAGCTCTTTCTTATATATGATCATTTGTTTATGTTGCTTGAGAACTATTATAGTATGTGATTTGCTTTAATCCAAAAGAGGAAATCAGATTGCAATCTTTAGGGGGCGTCAGATTACATTTACAAAAGGAACAAGACCCGTTGCTATTAATATCATTGAATATGACAATTTCATAGTATCACAAACTTAGTTAAAATTGCCTAAGCCGTGAGGCACTCTTGCGGTCAAGACGTGAACTTAGCTTGAGTTGCCTAAGTCGTGAAGCACCATTGCGACATACGCGTCCGCAAAGGGTCAGCCTAGTTACAACCTCATACAGGTCCCGAGGGACCTGTAAAACAGAAAGTTGATTAGATTGAAAACGAGCGACGAACAAGTCCCGACGTCTCGCAAAGAGGGAAGCTTTACAAGTAATTCAGCAAACACCTTGTGTGCACAGGAGAAAAGAGAGAAAGGAGGAAAACAAGGATCTTAGAAGGTAGAATGAACAGTTGCAAGTCCACAAACAACTGCTCACCGGGTGCCGGGCGTTAAGGCAAGTTCTCATAAAGTTAATGTGCGAACTTGTGAAGAGTTTTTCAATGCCCGACAATATACCGAAGCCTCATCCAGCCCTGTGCCACTTAGGGGGTTCCATGGTGCTGAGATGGCTAACGTTTTGGGTGCTGCAGTGAGCTACAGAAAACAGCCCGCGACACGCGAAAACGAAGCCATTTTGGGGCTTTTTGGCCCGACGCGGTGAGCGGTCGCACTGTAGCGTTGCAACCTATTCGAACATGTATTTTTACAAGCAAAACACACAAAACCAAGCCAAAACAAGCTGTCATGTCTCTGTAGAAGCATGCAAAAGCGACGAACTGTCACGAACGGTCGTCACGCACCCGTAACTACTTCGTTCAATGAACCGTTCGTCGCTTTTGTTTACATGTACAGCTGCTTGGCATCATGTTTTGGCTTGGTTTTATGTTCTTTTGCTTGTAAAAATATAAGTTCGAATAAGTTGCAGCATTACAGTGCGACCGCTCACTGAACCGAGCAAAACAGCCCAAAATGGCTTCGTTTTCGCGTGTCACGGGCTGTTTTCTGTAGTCCGTTGTTGCACGCGAAATGTCAGCCATCTCAACACCCTGAAACCACCCGGGTGACACCATGGGGGATGGGGCTTCGGTATAGTGTCGGGCGTTGAACAATCTTTCACAAGTTCGCACGTTACCTTGACGGGAACTTGTCTTCGCGCCCGGCACCCGGTGAGCAGCTGTTTGTGGACTTGCAGTTGTTCGTTCAACCTTCTAAAGTTCTTGTTTTCTTTCTCTCTCTTTTTTCTAGTGCTCGCTGAATTGCTTGTAAAGCTTCCCCTTTTGCGAGACGTCAGGACTTGTCCGTCGCTCGTTCTTCAAACTAATAAACTCTCTTTTATAGGTCCTTCGGGACCTGAGTGAGGTTGCAAATTGGCTGACCTTTGCATACGCATATCGTAAGGGTGCTTTGCGACTTAGGCAACTCAAGCTATGTGCGCATCTTGGCCGCAAGGGTGCCTTACGACTTAGGCAATTCCAGCTAAGCCCGTGACAGAACAGTTTGTTGAACGAAGTTGTTGCGAGTGCGCGACGACCGTTCGTGACAATAGGGGAAAATACAATCTTCAACCATAGATTTGCATATGAATTATAAACTAGTTATGATGAATTTTTATGTAGAATATGCTAGGGTAACATTTTAGTTTCATTCACTTCTAACATTTTAGTTTCATGCACTTCCTGATCGTAGTTTGGACCTTGTTTTCGTGTTCCATCTGTGTCTTGCAGCCTGTAGGTGTCTAATATTTGCATGGCTACATAATATGTGAATAGTCGTGTATTTGTAGACATGTTGGCCCAGGATTTTTAACCCAGAATTAATATGAGAATATTTATTTGAAGCCTATGGCCTATCTAAGTTGTTACATCCACCTATGTATTGGAATCACTTGTACACCACATTAAAACTTTAGTTAGTATTTGATGCATATAAGAAGTAAATATGAACATCTGTATTAAATATATTTCATCATTTTTGTTTGAAGTTTCATTGCACATTGAATTTCTCTCTTTCTATGTTAGTTTTTGTATGGAAATTCAAATTTCAAGCATGGCTTTTGGTTGCTCATTCTTTAGCTTTAGTGCCTTATGTTTAAACTATAAAAAGCATCCGATAGTTTCAGTTTCATGAATGAAATAATCTACACAAAACTGTTTTGGTGTCTGATTACGTTGTTTTGACAGGTCCAATTCTAAGTTCAGGCATGTGCACTGAGGTGTTCCGGTTTGACGTCTCACCATCTTCCTCTTCGAGCAGCATCGTCCCTACTAATTCAATCATTAACGCTTCCTCCATTGTCAATGCTTCGGAGAACCTCCCTCCTACTTCATCTCATCCTCGAAAAAAGAGAAACAGGAGGATAATGTATCCTGAGCCAATTCCGCTTCAAGGAACCACGATGGCAAATAACACGGAACAGTTTGAAAAGCCTTCTGAAAGCAGCAACTTCCACAACCCTAAACCTGTTTCCTCAGTTGTGGTCTCTATTTTGGCTGATCCCAGGGAGGCTGGTGATGGTGAAACTGATGGGAGGATTTCACCCAACTCCCTATCTCGAATTTTTGTTGTTGTTCTTCTTGACAGCGTCAAGTATGTGACCTACTCCTGTGTTCTTCCTTTTAAGACCTCTGCCCCCCATCTTGTCAACTAATTCCGGGGAGCAGATTATGACTGAATGATAATAAAAGGCTTCGGTTGCTCCCTCGGTAGCATTGTTGTGTCTGATGATACGGAACGGTGGTTTATCTTTTTAACATGTTTAAAGTATTTGCCGGCTATAAGAAGGTGGTTTCAATGTGTTCAGCTTGCTGACAGATTTATTCTTGGCTGAGTGATTCATATTGGCTGGCAAACTAATTCATCTTGGGAGGACAGCATCGACCTTCTCCGGCATTCCGTCGAACAACTTTCGTGTGGCAGATAGCCACTTCACGGACTGTCCGGGAACAAGTTTCGTGCGTCGGATAGCCACTTCACGGACAGTCCGGGAGGCGGTGGACCAGGATCGGGCGATGAATAAAACCCAAACAAATACATAGTGTAACAATAAAAAAGGTATAATAAGGGCCCAACCGGGTTCGAACCGGTGACCTATTGATCTGCAGTCAATTGCTCTACCACTGAGCTATGGACCCAATTTGTGTTTTGTTAAGAAATATCAATTATTAATTATTTATGATGTGTACCAACAGCTAACATAACTTCGCCTATGAAGACACAACCATGATGCATAAATTTTAATGACATCAGTAAGCTTCAGATTGGTGCTACAGTGAATCCACACAAATTTACCAATCGCCTATGAAGACACAACCATGACGCATAAATTTTAATGACATTAATAAGCTTCAGATTGGTGCTACAGTGAATTCACACAAATTTACCAAATTTTTATCATTAAGGGCTGCATGAAGAAGACATTAACAAGTTCTAAGCTCCAAATATATTAATAATCGTGATCTAATAGAGTATACTGACCTAGGCTATGTCCATTGTCCACAGGACTTTGATAATGACTATGTAATCTATAAACCCCATCATCAGGAGATCCATAGAAGGATGGATTTTGATGGAGAGTAGCTATCATCACACGTACTCCTGTCAAGATCCCTGTTTTCATATTCACATAACAAATTATAAAAATGCATCTCGTAAATTAAACAGTATCCGAATTGTGTGCAGTCAAGAGGTCAAGGGTACGCATTACGTATGCATGTAATGCAATGGTTGAATGCATGTTATGTGATGGCTGAATGGAAGAAGTTAATGTAACAACAACATGAACAATTATCTAAAAGGTAAGATGATGGAGGGAAAATTCATCCCCCCAAACACAACTTGCCATGTGGCTATCGGTAAGCACAAATGGCCGGACCTAGACGATGTGGCGACCACCTAAGCACGGGAACAATGGTGAACCCAGAAGAGAATATTCTGCCCTTATCGCAAAATATTCTTTTGGGCCCAACTTGCTATAAAATTCATCTATTATTACTAAGGTCAATTACTATTTACCCGTGACTTCACTTTCCATCTTAGTTTTAACTTGATCGTCGAAGGTATCAGGTTGAACACCCCACCCAACTCTAGTCTTCCTATGGATCGACTCCTCGGCAAACACCTAAACCACCTCCTTGATCATTTTTGGACTCCTACGCACGTGGCCCAAAACCGACTCGAGCTGTAGAGATATCACTGATGACCATCATAAGACTATCAAGAGTGTATTCATTTAGTTTAATGAATGAGTTGGAATGTCATTTAAATGTAGCCCAACCCAAGAACTAGGCTTTGGAATCATGACTTTGTCCAAAAAGTTATACTCTTAATGGTGTACTTGTTGCTTGAACAACATCTGCTGACTTCAGAATTCTTTGTTTCAACTTTCTCAGGGCACACTATCATTACTTCCCACAGAAGCATATGGCCACCATCAAGTTAATGCTCCATCTCTCATTGGTCACCCATTCCCTGGTATCATGTTACTTCCTATTTGATTTATGCACCGGAGATCATGATTCTTTCTCTGGGCAGTTTAAGCTCTGGATTCTTTAACAACTGGACATACACAAAATCAAAGAAGCAATATTTAGATTGCAAGGGAAGTAACAAAAATTTCATTTCAGTAAAAACAGGAAAGATGCCTGAATAGTAGATTCTCTGTATTTACCTTCAGTGGAGATGGGCATTAACCAAAGCTTATCCAATGGCTTCAAAAAAGGTAGTCACATAGCCAATAATATTTGGGTCTCTCTTTTCTCTTTACTAATCTTCAGGATTGCTTTTCACTTTTATGATTTGCATGAGCAACATAATGAAGTCATTTGACTTCCCTGCACACAAGGAGTCCAATGGGGAACAAGAATATATTAATGGTTGCCAATGGATAAATGTACATATAATTGCATGAACTGAAGATGCTAGCTAAACTAGCCAGTAAGATTTTGTCAGATTACCCTACGGTCCTGAGATCCTGATCTGCCTTTACAAACTAAGCATCTTCACATATATGTAGCAACAAACCCCCAAAAGATTCAGGTTCTAAAGCAATATTATAGACACTGTGTGCAATTTATCACAAGCAAATACCAACCATCACCACCACCACCAACAAAGGCTCATTAAAAGCAATATTCTAGCCATTTAGTACAGTTTATCAAAGCATATGCAGCCAAAACAACTAGCTAATATCGAAATACCAAGGATAATGGAAGACAAACTATATTATTAATTACAATGGGATGTATAATAACATTACAAATTGAACAACTTGTAGTCAAGACTAATAAAACAAAATGAACAACTCATATGATGATGTCTACAGCTTATAAATCCAGCAGACAGCACCAGAGTTGCTGCCATTTACATTTGAAAGTAGAAACTGAACCGTCCAATGACTCCAAGAAGTCGATAGCAAGTAACTCATCAGAACTAACTGACTGTTTATAGTCCATAAGTAAATCAATAAAGTAATCCAAACCACTTTGCAATTAAGACCAACCGATCCAAGTCCAACCCCTAATTGATCCTTAATCCTAACCCCACAATGGAAGACAACAGAAACCAAAACGAGTCATTGTTGCAGCAGCATCCGAAGCACATAAACAACAAAATGAAGGCTAGGTCGATGATGACAAAACAGGAGACGCCTTCAGCGACTGAAAGGCGAAACCCATCAAGAACAGAACCCTAGATGACCGTAAAGATCGAACAAAGCAAATGTTGATCTACGAACAAGACGACTATGGTGATAATACTGATCGAACGACAAGAACAATAGTGCAGAAGATTGATCTCACAGATGCAGCAAGACGAATAACGCAAGGCGCGGCACGCATTAATGGCAGAAAGAAGACGCCTCGTGCAACCGGAAAGAGGAGCCACCCAACCGCTGGAGGAAGTGAAAGAGGGCGACGCTGCCGACGTTTCCGTTTCCCATTCCTTTCCCTCACCATCTTTCTTATTTACTACACTACACTCTCTCTCTCTCTCTCTCTCTCTCTCTCTCTCTCTATATATATATATATATATAGACAGACATGATCTTGAGATCAAAATTTATTTTCATCATTTATATGTCATAAAAAGAAAAAAAAACATTTTCTGATGCATTTTGTTTAATTTTTCTTGCACTCGAACTAAAAGAGGTCCATGAAAAAATGCCTTGAGAAATTAGGTTCTACATGCCATAGAAAGATCAAACATGCTTCTTTTTTTACCCGAAAAGACTTTGTGATAGTGAGGCTTTAATTTTTTTAAGGCATATTCTCGTCTTAAATTTTAGCATGCAATTTGGTGAGATGAATGGAATGGATTTTTGGAGGTTGGTCGATTTCATACAATTGCAGTATGCATTGAGTTTACTTGAATGACTCACGATGATAAGAACTTGTTACGATGTTAGTGAACTTTTACGCTGTGGCTGAGGTGTCAGTACGACTAAGTCCAGTCTGGAATGCGTAAGGTTATCTATACGAATACTCAACTGGTGGAAGTGAGCGTCGAATCAGGTTGAGTTTGAGACTCATCTCCTAAACATTGTCTTCTCTCTTGACGAACGACCTGCTTCTTCATTGTCGAGCTCATGCACACGAGCCGAGGTCGAGAGAGAATTTCTCGACTTGACCCCTTTAAAGCTTAAGTCAGTGTTATGTGGATAAATGAGTTAAATATCTGAAATGCCTCTCTTGATATCGATTAGGGGATTGGCTTTTATACCTACAAACAAGGGTTGGTCGTACGTGATCAATTAACGACAATCGACTTGTACCTCCTGTGCGAGCGCTGACTGACCTACACAAACCCACACCACACGACACCATTCCGAGCTTTCCGAAATGACTTTGTACTATGCAACATCGTCTCATACAACCTTGGACAACGCAGGAGAAGCGTCAATCCCACCCAAGTCCAAGGTACCACGACGACACGATGCATTATATCAATCCTAAGGCTCAATGTTGACACTGACGTGGCTATCGACTATTGCCACAGAGGTGGCACCAGAATATGCCCTATCGACAACCACTCTGCATTTATTTTGTATCTATACAGTAAGTAGTTCGAGGATGATCGAGTGCACAAGACTTCCGCAAGTATAGCCTTACTCAGACAAGATGCATGAACTAGATGATATGATCAAATGATCGCAGGAGCAGAGATCAACAAGTTATACCAACAAATACGACCATCCAAGGATCAGAACAAGTACATGATCAAATGTTTTACAGGAGTTGCATTGCCATGCTTTGCAACTACAAGTTTAGCTTCAAATCAAAGGTAAAAATCACTTTGATCACAATAAAAGATGGTCAAGGTCCTGTTCAAGCAGCAATCTTATTACACCAGGTCTGCAATCATTTATCTATGGTTGGACAATCTCAAGTATGCAACAGTTAGTACATATAGCCATTGTAAGAATCAGACTATGGATACATTTGTAACATTGACTTCCAAGAGCTAAAGATAACCTTCATTGTTTATATTTTACCTGCATATTTCCTTTTGTAAAATGGTTCTGACTGCCATGTCTCTGCAGGAACCTCAAATTTAGGGTTCATCATATTTTGCTAGTCTATGTACTGATCACACTTCAATTCTTCAGACTTCAGCTATGCCTTGTGTTTCTGCAATGGTTAGCCAAACCAACTGTGCATGGAAACTGTGGGCCTAAATGTCTGTCAAACAGTGGATATCATTGCTACTCTTATCTACCACATCATCACAGAAATGGAACACCAAAAAGTTTCGGCTGCTAAGTCACTTTTTTACAGCATCAAGGTGGGGTGGGGAATCATGGCATCCTTTGAATCCACTCAAAAGGAGATGTTTCCACATGAGTGGGCCACAGGAAGCTGCAAAAGCAAAAAACCAAACACAAAGCAAACAACATGACCAACTCTTCCTGCCACCTCTGGACAAATTGCTTTGGCATGTACTACTGTTGCTACTACCACAACACTGGGACTGATCCACCAGCAGCCAGAATCTGCTTCTCCAGCTAGCATCCAAGAAAGAGAAAATGTGAGCACGACTGACAAAGAATGGATTCAAACAAAGACTTCTTTACCATACCCTGAACAGGGTTTCCAGCTTGCTCTTCACCAGGAAATACTCCTGCCTCACTTGCTGCAGACATCTGAGGCAACTGCAGAAAGGCTTTACTTGTTTAGAAGTGAATCATTCTAGTTGAGATCAGGTATGGAATGAAGAGAAAGATGTGCAACAAGAACGAAAAATTATATTGAGAGACTGGAAATAAACCCTTGTTGGTTCCTCTCCTCACAGCAGTTGCGAAAGGCCATGCACACATTTTTAACTCTTTGAGCACCTATGCTGTTCAAAGGAAAAAGCCCCAAGTTTAGCTCATGCTTATGGAATTTTGACCAAGACCATAACCTCACACAAACACAGGGATTACTGCGCAAAGAGACATGACAAGTATGTGGGGAATTAGCTCGATCAGAATACCATCTTAAGGAAAATCTACTCAGAATATGATTGTATTGAATGCACACTTTGATTTCAAATATGCAGACATTCTTGAGCAAATATTTCAAGGTTTTGGCAACTAAACAAAACACAAAAGGAACAACTCGAATGGATATGAAGTGGAAAACCTGGCACTGCTGCCTTTCAACTGGTGGACATGGGCATCCACTTTCTTGAAGTCCACAACCTGCTGATCTCTTGAGAGATTGCACCCCCGAAAGAAGAAGCATATAAACGATAAATCCATCAAATCGAGGGACGAGGCATGTGTAATGGAACAGGATTAGAGGAGTTGTGGACCAGATCACTCACAGGGTCCTGCTTAGTTCATCGAGGAGCTTCTCAGAGTCTTCAAAGAAAAGAGTCACGACCTCAAGAACAAACTCGGGGTTGCTCTCATCCTGCAGCTGCTGCAACTGTGTGTACTGGTTGTCCAGAAATCCCTTCTCCAACACCAGACAGATTTAGAGAAACATCACAAGAACTCGGAATCAGAAGAACAAGGACAGAAGTACCAATGAGAAAAGATCCCTATACCTCACGGAAGAGAGCTGATGTGAACTCAATGTATCTTCTTTGCAAGCTACCCAACTCCATGTCTCCGCAGCTATGCAGCAGGGACCAGGTTTCTTCCAGGGAGGGGGGCTCTTCGTCTCTTCTATCAGCAAGAACAATATGGAAGGAACTGCAGAGAGATTCACCAAGTTTTGGAGGAAATTTATTGCTGCAGAGAAACCACTCACCCTTTTAGTCACTGCCTCCTAAAGCTAGCCATAAATTCTCATGACTATCTGTATTAAATCCGCCCTTCCTCTTTCGCTCCCTGACTCTGCCCCTCACTCCCTCTCTTTACAGCCTATACTACCATCTATACTCTCTCTCTCTCTCTCTCTCTCTCTCTCTCTCCCTCCCTTGAATGGCTGCGTGATGTTGGGAGAGCATCTCATCCTAACCAGGCACAACAATAGTTAGCCACCTCTGATTGGCCTATTGTGGCAGGAAAAATACAACCGGAGCTCACCCTTCCCAAAGAGTCAATGACAAGGATGCCGTGGTCTAGATTGGTCCCTCCACTGTTTTCTTCACTCTCTCTCTCTCTCCAATGAACAACACACACAAGATCCTGTCTGTAGTCCTCTCTCTAATAATGTTCAAAGGGCCTGATCAAGATTCTTACCCTGCTTTCTGTCTCTGCTATTCGCTGGTGTGGGCTGGCAACCTTTACCTTTCTTAAACATCTTTCCCATGGCAAACCTTATCCCCAGAAAAAGATAATGTGGAATCACTCACCTGTCCTGTTCTTCTAAAGTATTCTGTTCTGTTCACTTGCATTGGCTTATTATCAGCTATTTGTGTCGACGCACAAGACTAGCATACTGATCTAACCATCACTGACCTTAACAGCAACAAGCATCCAAAATTCCTATTTCATTCTACCAAGCTGCCATCATCCCTTCCACCGTCACCACTGCTATGGTCACAGTGTTGACGGATGAAGAGGAACGAAATGACAGTACCTGTGCGTTGACGCATCATGTCGGTCAAATCCGCCGTCCTGTGCCGACCATTAGTCAGAGCGACTGCGACTGATGCGTCCGTGTACATTGGAAGAACTACTAAACCTATGCTTACAGCAACTCCTGACTTCTTCTTAATTGCATCTTAAACCTTAGGATGTGAGGAAGTAGCAAATATTTTGCTTCAACTATTTTTCCCACGAGAGATTTATATTGTGTGTGAAATACATCAGAAATTTGAGGAATACGCCTCCAGTGTTAATCTAGTGATAATGTATGTGAATCCATTACCTTATGATGAGAGCTTGAATCATCTGTTGTTCTTCCCCCATTTAGGTCCTGATGTGCCTAACCATCTTAGTATTCCATGATCCTGCACTAATGGAAATGCCTAGAGATAATGATATGTAGCTCGTTAGACAATAATAATAACAATAAATCATAATATCCTAATTATTTCAGGTCAACCACACTAGTCTCTTCTCATCATCAAACTTTCACAAGATTATGTCTGCATGAGATATTAGAGAATGCTCCAAGTAAAGTAGGTCACAGAACACATTAGCCTAACAGTCCCAGTTCTTGTTGGTGACAAGCAATACATGAACAGAAGTCATGAAACAAACTAAGAAAGTTATCAGGAAAAACACAGTGTAGATGAATAAAGCAGCTAGCAACTTAATTTCACCTGACATCATTTTGGGGACTTGTTTGAGATCCTGTCACAGATACTTGCATTTTAATTGTTGGACAAGCTCTAGCCATCCTTTTCAACACTGAAAGGTACATTTTGTACAAGCTCAACCCATATCATGTCAGGTGAATTCAAGTCACTGCAGGTACTAGCAACTGAGCTTGTTCACATACCTGTTAGGAGCCATCAGCTAGTGATATGAAGAACTTTGAAAAATCACCTGGAAAGATTCATGAAAAAGCATAAATTTTGACTTGATGCAGAAAGATGACTTCATTCGACACAGGAGATTTTTAATTAATAAGCACAAGATACAAAAGATCCACCGAATGTTATTTATGGAGCCCTTGACAAGGGTTGCTGCAAATACCAGTAAGATTGCATGCTAGTATACTGTGCCACCAGATTGACTAGCTTTCATGGCATCAAAGCATCAATGTAGCATCATATTGACCTCTATGACATGGAACCTCTGTTGCAGTTCCTCATAAACATCAGCAATCAGGGGCAACACATAAAACATTAACTTCTCCAACAGTACTGAGATACAACATGACCAACCAGATTTATTGCAACTCTTGGACAACAAGAGCCTCTCAAAGTATAAAACTATCCAAGGTTTAGAGCAACATGAAAAATATAATGTAACAAAAATAATAAATGAAAGCTGAATTGCAGGGAATCCACTCTACAAGAACTGTGCAACTGTAAATCATGGAGAAAGAGTTGGATAATCTTACATGTAGCTCTCCGAAAAATGGAATTCTGCATCGATAAGGGCTGGATCATCTTATAAATAGGTCCTCAAGAATTACACTTCTAGTTCAATAAAGCTACATATACCTTGGTTTGCCTAATTCCAATTCATTAAGCCAAAGTTTTGTCAAAAGCCAGGATGATTCATTTCTCATGACTTTTAGTATTGCCATGGGCCCTAAACAAGAGCTTCATAACCTCACCACAGATTTGTAATACAGGTTCACTAAAATATGAAAGGCACATAAGCATCACTTGTTCACAAGAATGAATTGCATTATGGTTTCATCATACACCAACAAACTTGATCAGAATGATAAAAAATTCCTTTTCCAAAACCATAAACCTTCCATTTTAAAATAATGTTTACTTGTGCCCTATTCTTTTCCACTCCATATCTATTGGCGAAACCTACTCAATGAGAAGTAAGCTTCCAACATCTTGGAATGTCCAATCTAGAAATGTGTTCTGCTTTCATCACAATAACTGAGACAAAAAACAATGAGATAGCCTTCTCTTGACTAAACCCACATCTTTTCAGTATATTTATGCAGAATCAAATTACAAAAGAAGATGAAAGAAAGCACCGACATCATGCAGCATCAATGACCTGATACACAGAAATCAGTTCAGATCACCAGAATAGCCACTTCTACCAAGGTATACAAAATATTGAAGAGATATAAACTGAAAACAGGGAAGAGGATACAATATATGAAACTTTTTAATGGAGCTTGATACTGCATTTCTGAGTTTGAATTCCAGGCTATCTACAGATGATGCCAGATTCTCACATAAAATCAGTTAGGTACATCCAAAAATAATGTCTCCATGTAGCTAATGGCTAATGTCATCGCCATTATGCAGAATATCTTCACCAGGTTAGCTTCAGATGATGGTTCACCTGGAACTTGATTTGTAAGTTCACAACAGAAACATCATCAGAAAAAAGTCAAGTCGACACATTCCTTTGGCAAAATAGGACATTCTATGTAAAACTCCATGATATACTCCTAAAGCGAAATAGCACGAATTCCATGTAAAGGAATAAGCATATCTGAAATTTTCAAGGAATAAGCATGACATTTGATTTTGTAACTGCAATTTTCAGCTTGTTATTTTATGCATCAACAGTTTTGAGACAAATACTAGATTGACTCTGCCAACTAAATAGAAACTGCTGGTTTGCTTTATTCAATGTAGCAATTTAAATAGTAGCTGGGTAAAACCCAGATTTAGTTGACAATCGACAGTACCACCTAACCCCGAGCTTCACTTGACAAACGAATTTATATGCTGTGCAAATCCAACAAGCTTGAAGTTTCACTAAATTGATGCATTGGGAAACTCTCTAGTTTGTACATCAGGGAGTACATTTGGAGCTACATCTCTGTTAGCCTGTTCTAAAATCTTCTATACCAATTTTGTTCAATTTGTATTGGACAAGATTGGCAAGATTTGACAATGCAGCACTTTCTTGTAGGATCACTTTTGCCGATTAATTGGATACGGTAGCAAATACAACTATATTTTCTCCAGCACAAGACAAACATATTATATTGTACTACTTAAACTTGTTTGAGCAACAAATTCCCTGTTTGCTCACTGATATTGCTACAATAAGAGAATGTCTTCCAAGTTTCCTTTTAATATATGTACAGCACTAAACAAGTATGTCAAGAATTCACATTCACTGAGCCATAGGATCAAAATTATACAAAACAACAGAAGTTAGAAATCCAGATTTACAAAGTACCATAGAAGAAAACACTTGAAAACAAACTTTGACCCACTGCAAATTGATTCAAGACCACACCTTTAATAAGAGGAATTACCTGGTGTAGTGAAAGTCTAAAAGGAACACAGCTTAATAGATCAGCTGTAAAATATTTTAGATGCAAGACAATTCCTACAGCTAAACCTAAACCAGAAACTGCTCATCTCAATTTAGATTGCAGAAAATACACAAGGGAGCAAACTCGAAGATAAGAAGCTTTAGAGGGAGCTCATGTTTCCTCAGTTTGACAGTTTTGATCGGATTAGCTGGAACATAAGCATTTAGCTGACTTGCAAGCAAGCTTGTCAACATTCCAGGTGTCTGAATTAATGATCATGCCAGCTCTCATATATTTCTATATCTAGTTCCACTCTATAAGAAATGATGGTCCCCGGGATCAGAATAAGACCTGTCGGCTAGCACTCAAGAACCACATAATCCAATCAGCCCATTCTCTTATTGTAACAAATCAGTAGCTTAGACTCGACTCCAGTGAGCTGCCCTGAGACTCTGCCTCCACTCTAGATTCCTCTGAAGAACTCGTGGATGGTCTCCCCTCAGCAAGACTCAAACGCAGAGGCCGTCCTTCAACCACCTGAATTACCAGAAACATCCATAGAATTTTTCACCATAAGTTTGACAAATTAATCCAACAACAAAGTGATAATTAAGTGAAGCAACATGAAACAAACAGGAACCCAAAAGAGTATGGAACCAATACCACTCCGTTCATGGCTTCAATGGCAGCTTGGCACTCCTCAGCGGAAGCAAAGGTCACGAACCCAAACCCCCTCGACCGGCCGGTATCACGGTCAAAAATGACCTTAGCACCCAACAGGCCGGGCTGGGAGAAAAATGCATCCCGGAGGGCCTGCGAGGTGAGACTCCATCCGAGGTTCCCAGCATAGACTTTGTAAGGGCTGTCGACAAAGCCGCGGGATCTCATCCTGGGCCCCAGCACTTCTCTTTCCCCTCCCCTTGGCACCTCTGGGAAGTTCACCTTCACCGTCCGGCCACCCACTTGCTGCATTATCATCCAACCAAGAAGCCACGTTCACATTCAAATCAATCACGAGAAAGAATGCATGCAATAGATTCAGCAAACTGGGATGACTCACGGAACCGTCGAACATACGGATGGCCTCGTTGGCCTCCTCGACGCTGGCCATGGTGACGAACGCAAAGCCGCGGCTCCGCTCCGTGACCCTGTCGTACACCACCTGGTGCGAACGCCACATAAAGTGAAGGGTTAGCGCAACACCTGAAGAACGGGCAGCGACGACTGCTGGAGAGGAGATGGAGGAGAAACGAACCTCGACGATCTCGACGATGCCGGCTTCGCTGAAGACTTCGGCGAGCTGGGCGGGAGTCATGGTGAAGGGAAGATTGCCGACGTACAGCCGCCCCACTTGTTGCCGCGGGAAGACGGCTCTCGTGCTCGCTTTCGACGTGTTCCACACCTGCTCCTCTTCATCATCATCTTGCTGCTCGTCTTCGAATTGTTCTACATCTTCGTCTTCGTCGCCTGAGTAGGAAGCGGCGGCGGAAGCGAAGAGGGAGGTGGAGTTGTGGAGACGAGAGGGAGAGAAGGGAAAGGAAGGAAAGGGGAGGAGGACGAGGGTTTTGAGGCGGAGAGATCTGGGTCCAGGGGAGCGGGGTAACAAATAGTGGTGAGAAGGGCTGGTCCGGTCGCGGTGGGCGGGAGAATGGGAGGAGAGCGTGGGAACGCCATGGAGGGAGCGAACGGAAACGACGGTGGCCATTTCTGAGCACGCTTCGTGACAGAGAGACGAGACAGAAACAGAAGGTGGGAGAGGGATCGAAGCTCTTCTTATCCTCTGGCTTTAGATAAGTTGGCCTCTGCTTGATCTCATCCATCCATCAAGAATCCGCACGAATCTCGATGAGACGACCTATTTAATGCTGTAGAATCACGATTGCAACGGCTGTTTCTTTTTTTTTTCAAGATAGTTATAGTTATATTAATTAATTATTCAAATGATATACAATTATATACAATTGAAAAGTTGTTTTTTTTTCTCTTAAGATAGTTAAATTAATTACTTATTTAAATGCTATAGCTATAGAATTACAATTGCAATACCCGTTTTTTAATTAATTAGATTAATTACTTATTCAAAGGTACAATTACAATTGCATTTTATTATTTAAATGCTATAGCTATAGAATTACAATCACCTATTATTCTCATTCCGTTGCAACCATGAATCAAGTTAATTTAATGAAGCCAAACAATATATTACTTGCCAAAATGATTACAAGAAACTCCCCAAAAGAAATTAGAGTTTAATAAGAGACTAAGTCAATAGAAGTCTGACAGTATAAAAGACTCGTGTTCTCCATATACAGACAAGAGTTGTAAACCCAGTTTCTCCTCGGGAGATCTGAATCCCCAGATCGATCACAAATCACCTTGTACTAACCAGCATAAGCCTTTTTTTATCCTTGAATCAAGTTTAGAGTTATGTTATTTGATCTTGAACTATGAAACAGCAAAGAGTTTTGTCTCAAGTATTCCACTTTGTGAACTGCATAATACACAAGCTAAGTATAATGACTTCTCTACATATTCCCATATTTTATTGAAAGACCAGCAACAGCAGTGATGGTATTATTAACTGTAGACATCAATGGATTGGACGCACAGAACGATAGACTCGTATCTGTTAAGTACAAACAAATGAAATCAGGTGTTTACAGAAGCAAGCAACAGTGACCGACTGGCCTTATGCAGCTTTAGGAGGGGGTAGAAGAGCGTTGTCAATGGAGATTCCGGGTAATCAAACCATCGAATATGGCATAGAGATCCTTGTTCTCAGGCCCAAAAATCTCCCCAGCCTTTCGCAGTGTTTCCTGGAATGGGATAAGAAAAAGAGCTTTGATCAAGGAACAACCAGATAATGGAGGAAAAGGGGAAGGGGCTTGTGATACTCTTACCTCTCTTGTTTGCTTGTGTGCGTTCAGTTCTTTGACATTAGACAGGAAAGCACTAAACTGCTCATAGGACAGACGGCTCCTGCATGACACAACTCACAATAGTTCATTATGACGATTCAATTTACAAACCAGATTCTGTAAGAGTCTTTTTGTCTCATTACTACATGAAAGGAAGCATTTTTTATTTTTTTTTTCCTTAGGAAGAACACCACTTCCAGTGATTCATGTTTGCATAAGTTGTGAAAAAGCTACTAGTGATATTTACAATAGGTAATGACCAAAATCAGTGTAGAATTGCGCTTTTTTTTATCTAGGAAAGTTGCATATATGCCCCCATACAATCACATTTATGCTCAAGACTAAAAGAAAACTATCCTTGCAAGTCAAATATGATCATTTTGTTCCTGTCAGGGCTATCCCATAGACCCTTATACATACCTAACTTGACGGAAGAACTCTTTTCCATCAACTCGAGTTCGTCCTGAAACAGAAGATTCATGGTTCAGTGGGGCAATCAGGAAAATGTAAGACTCTGCATTTTCTACTGGAGTGGAAATTAGCAAATGCAATTCTGGTATATTCAAACAACAGATAAACAAATTCTCTGACCAAACACCATGAATGTCAAAGACATCTCATGTGACCTGGTAGTTGTTTTCTAAAAATAAGGATATGGCTCAGGATTGCCCATTTTTAATTTCAGGGTTTCTCTAAATTTGGAAGTTACTATTTAGCAGGTTTCCATACAAAGGCTCAATCCAATCAAGTCCGTAGTATCTACCAATTTCGCCATATCCCCTTTTGACACCAAGGATCTAGTTGGAATTCCAACTATCTCTTTCATTTGTTTTGTTCGTTTGGACCCATTGAATTCGTTAGATAATGATTTCTATATTTGAAAAAGTGTATGATGCTATTTGAACTTTTTTTGCTACCCTCCATCAGTTCATTTATATTGAATGAACCTTGTTTCAATCAGAAATGATTCTATCATTGATGTATCCGCAATTCAATATGGATAGATATATCCAACATATATATGTTTCTCCCTCCCTCACATTTTTACCGTGCAATTTGGAATAGTGAAATGGTCGACATTCATCCTTCTTTTTTCTTTGTCCTCACATAATGTTTGGTATGTTTTACGGTGATTGAGGTAGATCGAGCATCTAGATTTTCTTCACATGGATGATATTGAAGGGGGAAGAGAGCAGACAGCAGAACATCTTAATCTAGAACTTCATGGCTGTTTCATCAGAAATCAATACTTTTTAACACTTCCAGAAACAAATTTATTGTTGCACTCAGTTGCAGTTGTTCTCAGCCAGAGAAGACTAAAATGTTGATAAATTTGGCATTGTTAAAATTGGATGATTGCTTATCACACTAGGATGTATACAGACCTGTTCATCATTGTCATAAAAATTTATGCAAGAAAAACAAATTAACTCTCGACTAAACAATAATTGCTCTGATTAATATTTAATAATAAAGAAAAACAGCAAACATAATGTTCGATTCTAATTCAGTTTCCAATTATTTTCTGACTAAAGATTTATGCATTTAGTTAAAATGTCAGATGATCAGCCAGCTAGGTCCATATGTCCCATCCTATCTTCATTTGCAAAATTTTGTTCATATTCCATTATTTATTTATTTATTTGACAGCACTTTATAGCCTCCTAAATCAGAGTAACGAAAGAAACTTTGGCAACCTGTTCAGTTCCATAAATCATATATTATCAGTGAGAAACATTGAAAACTCACCTGCTTGGGCTCCAGTGTCAAAGGGAGAGCTCATTGAGTTGTGATGGCTTGACGGCAAGGAAGAAAATACAGATGGCCTTTCCTCAAACATGTTCCTTGTGGTTGCAACTGAAATAGAATGCCGCCTTGGTGGAGAACCTGGAGGAGTAAGTCTCGGTGTGCTACCAAGTGATGCTAATGAACCAAATATTCTGCCCTCTTTGGAGCCTGAAACAAAGCAGTAAAAATGACTTATGAATTGAAGTATCTAATATTGGTCTCCACCAAAATGCTAAACATAATAATCAGTATACCATCTATTTCACCAGAACCACCTTGCTCTGAAAGAGAACTTCCAGTTTCAGATAATCGACTTTGCTGAGAAGATTTTATTGGAGATGATCCAACTTCGTCATCTGACAAGAATTACAAAGAATTTCCAACAGTGAACTCATTCAGTGTCCTAAGCCTTATTTATCCACCAAATGATATATTTATGTTACATGAATCTTTTCGGTGATGCTATATACCATTGATAATTTAGAGTGATCTAAGAAAACTTATTTGAAAATCAGGATCAGTTGGTGCAATACCTTCAACAAGCGATCCACTTGAGAAACTAGCTGTTTCTGAAATTTTTGGTGCCACCCTGGCAACTCCTTGCTGCACAGAAATGATCTTGGGTAAATCATTACTTTATTGACTCCAAATACTAAAAACTCAAAGTTGAGCAAAGTAAGAATGCATCCACACTTTGACCTATAAAATCTTCAGTGAGAGGATTAATCTATTAAAATCAATCCATTAAAGAATGAAGATTTTGCAACATAGTCACTTACTGGACTTTCTTCTTCATCTTGCAGAGACTGCATAAGTGTCTTCTTAAAAATTTCCAACTACACAAAACAAATGAAGATATAAGAATACTAAGAACAAACAGTATACTAAAGAATTTGACTGACAGGTTTAGTATTTGCTAAAAGATGATGAAATAGAGAGATCTGATAGGACTTCATTGTTTGTTACTGACAAGTCAGTCATTCTTCTCAATTCCCATTGTCTCTGCTATAAAAATCATGAACATAAGCCAGGTGTAGAGCTGAAAGAAATATGATAAAACCAAGATAAAATCCCTGACCTACGTGAATATGATGTTGGTTCCTACGTGAATATATTAAACTAAGATGCATAGGTAAGTACACATTTGAATCCCAAGAAGACGATTTTATCTTCATATTTCAGACACAACAAAGTGTTCCTTAAGCAACTGAGCACAGACATAAATTATCTGAAAGTCTTGTTCCAAGATCCATCAGAGATATGAAAATCCCTGACCTATCATGTAATAATTCTCGTTAATATCATTCAAGCCTTTGTCACATCATTGTATTCATAGGTTATACAACACAACATAAAACCAGTCAGGCTTCAATACTTGTAAGACAAAATTTTACAATCAATTAGCTGGTTGTTAACTCCACCGAGCTGCTGATTTTTCAAGAAAACTAAAAAAGTTGCTTACCAAGTAGTAGTATGCTCATAATATGGGAACATTTACATTTTGGAAGGTGTGCATGGTGGATAAATTCAAATCAAATGGTTGCTTCCAAGTAAGCCAATTCAAAGTACTGAAGAATAAAACCTATAGGACTAATACTGCAGACTGAGTTTAGCTTAAGAGTCTTGCTGCCAATTGAATCAGATAAGAAGCGGAACCTTGCTCTGGAGGTCAAATTGCACCCCTTAGTTGCAACAGCTTCTTAAAGGAGTGTGTCAAAGAAAGGGGAGTGCACAATTTGAGTTGAACATTATAATGTTCAGGTTCTAAGTGTATAAACCAATTCAACATAGACTTGAATTCTTTCTTGAGAAGAAAATAAATGTGGAACTTTAATTAATTATCATCCAAAATAACCAGGACAGACCAATTCTAACTTGGTCTCTGTAATAGAATCGAAGTTTGTCTACAGAAAAACAATGCTGAACAAAGGGATTGACCCTTATCGAGAAACTTGGTAATCTATTAATCAAACAAAAAATCTGATTCGGAGATGAACAAACTGAAGTGGAATGAATGGGAAGGGGAACGAGTACCCTGGACACATCTCGGTTGAGCTTCTTGATGGTGTTGGATAGCGTCGCGTTCTCGTTCAAGAGCGTCTCCTGAGAAGGGCGAAGGGCATGATAAAAGAGCCGATGGACCAACGGTGGGGTTCGCAAAGGAGCATAAGAAGAAGAGGCGTCGGACCTTTTCGTCCTGGGCGCGGCCGAGCCGGTCGGAGACGTCGCCGAGGGAGGCGTCGAGGGCATCGAGCTTGGCGCGCAGCTCGGCGACGAGGTCGTCCCGCTCGGAAAGACGGAGGCGGAGGGCGGAGACCTCGGACTCGAGGGCGGAGACGCGGGTGGCGAGGGCGATCGAGGTGATCTTCCGCGCCACGTCCAGTTGCTCGAAGGGGTCGATGGGCAGCGCCGACAGCACCGCGTCAGGTAGATCGAAGTCGGGCGGCCCCCCACCCGATGCCTCCGCCATCTGCCTCCCCCTCGGCCTTCTTGCTCACCCCAACACTCCTCCCCCTCTTTCTTGGATTCCTCTGATTGCTTCCGTTAAGATGGGCCGAGACACCAACAAATCATCGGCGCAGTTATTAGAAATAGAAATGGGATGGAGGAGGAGGAGAACGGTGTGTGGGTGGCAGAGAAGGCACGGATTGGTATGATGAGATAAGGTGAAGGAAGGAACGTGTGGTTGATGATCAAACATATCTGATGATCTAAAGCGCGACAATTACAGGGGGAGTCCTCCGTGAGCACGGACTCATCATCCTTCATTAATCGGGGTGATAAATCTATCATGAGGGAAATTATAAGCATTAAAAACCAATTATGGCATGCATGATAGATAATATTCAATCAACTTGGTCAAACTATTATCTACTTCGATTTTGACAATTATGCTTGATCGTTTCATGTCACATGTGCAAAGATTATAATTGAATGACCATCTAAATAATTCAGCCGCAATTTATTTGCTATACACACAATCTTGACATTTATACATGCCGAGAAAAGTTAGAGAAATTATAAGAAATACTTTTTGCTGTTTCTGTTTCCTTCCTCACAACACATACACAGTCACGACCGAGACCTAAAAAGTATGAACAATTCAATGGCGAAAGGAAATCCCACCCCTGCATCTAATGATCATCGAGTCCCCCATGAAGCCCCTCTTCAACGCCTCTCACTTGTCTTCTTCCCCCTCTCTCTCTCTCTACTTGCAGGTCTTCTCCCTGCACACACTGTTAGTATGTTGAGGTCACTTCTCACGAACTTCTTATGGGTCCTCCTCTTGCACCCATCGGAGTATCCTATCTCTGTGTCTCCTCGTCCTTGCCTTTGTCTTCTTCACCTTGTAGAATCTAGACCTTCTTGTCTCTTCTCACCTCTCCAGACCGCCTTACTCTTCTAAGGTGGGTAACGAAGACCTGTAGAGGTCGTAAGGTGCCCAAAGGTAGTCCACAGCACAAGGCTTTCTGGAGTCCAGCCTCAACCAAGGCTTTCCTTTGCCACTCCAATGGAGAAGGCTGATAGGCCCTGGGTGAAGGCTCCTGCACTTGCCTTCGATGTTGTCTCCGCCCAGGCCGTGCTGGTTCCATCTGTGATCCACTGCCTTGATGTTTCCGGCCAGTACCAGGAGGAATGGTGGCAGAGAACCCAAGTGGTAGATCCGCTTCTGCTTCTGCACCGCCATCCAGTCTTCCACCATCTTGGTGTAGCCACCCGACCTCCACTTCTCGACGTCCATGACCATCACCCCGGTGTTGAAGTAGCAGGGCTGTCGGCCGTCGAACGTGCTGGAGAGCGTGGCGTCCGACCAGAAGGCGTCGGTGAAGTACTTGGTGAAGTTGGCGTGGCAGTACTCCGGCGCCGCCACCACATGGTCTCCGAGCTCCACCTCCCACAGGTGGCGGATGTCGTCGACGACGATGATGTCGGAGTCGAGGTAGATGACGCGGCGGACCTCAGGAGGGAGGATGTCAGCGAGGTAGATGCGAGCGTAGTTGAGCGGCTGGTCGAGGGCGTGGCGGATGGAGCGGGAAATGCGGCCGCGCACGCGGGCGGAGTCGAAGCGGTACACGCGGAAGTCGAGGTAAGGGAAGGCGGAACGGATGCTGGCGAGGACTTCGGCCTCGAGCCGGGCGGCGAGGAAGTGGAAGGTGACACTCTCGGGGCACGAGGTGTGCTGGAGGATGGAGAGGACGGCGGCCATGGTACCGCGCAGGTAGTTGGCGTCGAGGGTCACGGCGATCTCGACACGCCCCGCGGCGGACGGCGACGGGCACTCGTCGCCGTTCCGGAAGGCGGGGGCCTCCCGGAACGCGGGAATGGACGCGGTCGTGCTGGAGGGGCGCCGGATGACATCGACGCGGATGCTGGAGGCGGAGGTGGCGCAGTCTGCTGCGACGACGAGGAGGACGAAGGACAGGAGGCCGTGGCGGCGAAGGTAGGAGGCCATCCTGCCTCTACCCGAAACGGAGGTCTTACGAAGGCGGCGTCAGATGCGAAGGAGAAGAGGAGGGAAAGAATCCATGGGGAAAGGTGGAGGAGGAGAAGGTTAAAGGAGTGATAACAGGGTGGGGCGGGCGAGAACATCGGCGGATCCTTCGACGGTGGTGGGAAGCAGCGTGCGGTAGCGCGCGAGGCACGGGAGACCAGCTCCTCTGCGGTGGACTTCATCCGGTACTAATATCTAACGAAGCCTATTCCTGCCGGTGGAAGGCACGTTGAGGTTGACGAGGGGTCAACCGAAGCAATCCAAGGAATGCTCCAAAGTTAGACAAGGAAAGAGGTGATCGAAACAAACACCACTTCTGCTGCCATTAGAAAACTGAGTATGGCACGCAGAGAAGACGGAAGACTGAAGGCATTCAAATACACAGAGAGAAACAGTTCAGTGTGTGTGCGCGCATATATATATATATATATATATATATATATATATATATATATATATATATATATATATATATAT
>LVTN01000422.1:0-15118 GCA_001649415.1 Musa itinerans | reverse complement strand
TATATGAATGAGAGAATTGTCCGGAAAATCTTTTCAGAAATTTTCGGATAGCGCCCTTAGTCGTATGAACACGAAGTGACTATTTTATCTCTATTTTCATCGAAACGACTATCACTTTCTCATTTCTTTATCATCTTTGTCGCTATCCCCAGTGCTCTCATCGAATTGTGTAAGTTGTCACAGACAAACTTCTAAACAGGATGTTTGATGTAGAAGGACGGTCGAAAGCTTAATAGCTCCATTTTAGTCAGGTTTGATGGTCGCTTTAAGCCTATAAATAAAGGTTGTGTCATGTGGACACTTGTGAAAGATATTCGGTCTATAATGGATCATTTTGACCCTTTGTTGTGCAACTGTTCGGAGCTTGTAAAGTCTGTTTGTAATTTGCATTGGCTATGATGTGTTTTCTGAGATGTTTGCTTGTGGATCCCGAGTGAGACGTTTTCTTTAACCCGTTTTCTCTTTTGTAGGTTCTAATAGACCATGAGAGGTTTCAGGGAGGCTAACCTTTGCGGACGGACATGCAAAGGTGCCGCACGACTTAAGCAAAACCAACTAAGTCCATGACATATGGTATCAAAGCGGGACAAGCACTCATAAAAACACTTGGCATGCAAACATGAGGAACCTAGCGGGACTGCGTTGAGGGCAGCCAGCACGCGCGACTGTTTTGGGAAAAACGAGCATGGAGATATAAAAAAATTGAGTCGCTCAGATCAGCGAGCATCTTAGATTGGCATTCAGAGGAATGGCCAACCCTTCGCGCAAGATGCACCACGAGGACAAGCATGATGGGAAGAATGCGTAGCGCACATATAATAATTTAAATTATTTCTTTATAGATAATTTAATATTAATGAAAGGATAATTTGAAATGTACCACAAAGGTACTCTTCTCGAAAAGATATTTATCACTATTCTTTCCTAAGTTAGATTTTTTTACTAAAATTATACTATATTTATTTTTAATTTTAATTTAGAAACCCTAATATATATATATTTTTTTATTTTTTAGGTGTCTTCTAAGCTATTTTCAATATTTTTTAAATTTTTTTAGCTATATTTAGAGCTATTTTCACAATCAATCGATCTAGTGTATCATTACACCACAATATATGGTATACTAAAATGGGTTGAAATTACGAACCTTGTTTATTATAATTTTTTTTTACTTTTAATAAGAAAACTCGAAAGATTAGGAAAAAGATATTACTTTTTCAAAATTAACTTTTTTATTTCTAGATTATTTATCTAATTTTTTAAACTCGAAAGATTAGGAAAAAGATATTACTTTTTCAAAATTAACTTTTTTATTTCTAGATTATTTATATAAATTTCTTTATACCCGTCCACATTTCAACAGCTTTCAATGTGTATTTTCCTAAATAAAATTATTTTTTATGATCCAGGAGAGAACTATTTTTCTGTAAGAAGTTAATTTTTAGTCACACATCCATCCACATGTGTGACTGAAACTAATTTTGAGACTATGCCTTAGTTTAGTTTTTGAGAAACACTCTATATTATTTATCATTTTTTTATAGAGTATCCATTGCTAAATATGATTTTTTTTCCCAAGAGAATATAATTTACAGACTATTTTTGCAAGATGTGAGAGTGTTTATAGATTTTGGCATGATGACTTTCTTAATTACCATAATCTTATGATCATTTTGTATCCACCTAATTAAGTTTTAATATAATCATTAAAAAATAACTCAAAATATATATTTTTATAAATATAGTTCTTTTAATAATCCAAGAGAAAATTATTTTCATTTGAAAAAGTTAAATTTTAGTTAAATACCCATCCACTAACAGGCTTGTTGTGCTTTTTCATTCTATTATAAATTGTGATAAAAAATTTCTACTTAAAAAATATAATTTAATAAATATGGATTAATTTCTTTTTTCTTCCAAATAGGTGATGAAGACTGGATTTAAGGATTTTGATTGTTAAACTATTCAACATCTTAAAAAATTATCAAGCAAGATTCTAACATAGAGATTTAATTTTTTTAATCCATGTTATACTCAACTATATATATTTAAGTAATTTTTAAATCAGAATGAAATCTGATATTAAAATCAATTGGACCCGATAACTCATTATATATAAATCGAATCAAAATCCGAAATAGATGGTTTGATCATGATTTACTATTAAAAAAATATTTTTTAAATTATAAATTATCTTATTTTAACTTCTTTTTAATTAGAAAATAAAAATTATCGATCCAAACCAAAATTAGAAACCATAATCAGTTCCGGATCTGAAATCGTAGAATCCGAAACCAATGTCAGGTCTGGAACTATTTTAAGCAAATAAGTTGCTCCTAAGAACTAACTCAATTAAAATTTTAGAATATTCTTGAACCACATACTTTTGGGTCCCGCATGGTCCTTGCCGTGGCAGAAACACACCACCATGAGATTCTCACCCACTCGAATACCATCCGCCTGACTCCCTACTGATGAGACTATGAGCCACTTAACATGAGAAGTTTACGCGGGTATAGTGTGTTAAGTGTCTATAAACTCGTTGAAATCATTCCGGGGAGATATATTCCTCTGTCGCTGAAGTCTACACTCATCGAACCGGGACGAACCGGACCGGACCGGTTCATACTCGACAAATGCAGTCCGCATCGAACCGCGGCGACGTCTACTTTTCTGGAGCGACTTTGCGTTGGGGCGAAGAGAGGGAGTGCCAGTCGAGGCGAAGCGCGCCGATGTCCTTCTTGTTCAAGTCGTCGCCGCGGCCCAAGCCGACGCCGGCGGAGCTCGCCAAGGCCATCAAGGAGAGCTTCTTGGCCCTCGACACCAGCACCTTTGCTAAGGTTGTCTCCCCCCCCTCCCTCTGATCCGGTCTTGATCTTCTCGTGTTTGCCGATCGACCGCCGGATCATTCAATCTGCTTATTTCTCCTAAATGCGTTGTAGATCTAAGATTTGAACGGATCGCTTTCGATTTACTCAGTTTGCATTATGTCAATTACCTATCCGATCGAGTTATTTGTGGAAATTTCTTTGATGTTCTCGTTCTTCTGCTTTTGAGATGCCGTTTTTTTCGATCTGCCTGTTTGGTCGTGGTTGATAACTCTTATGTGGGCTTTTGGATTCTTCTTGAACATATTCAGTCCGATTAAGGAAGAAATCTCTCAATCCTGTGCAATTTTTTTTGTCCACCATTGCAGTCCATGTTCTCCAGACGTTGATCTGGTGAAAGACTAAAGTAGTTAATATATTGTCGATCCTCTACTCCAGCCTGTATAGCATATGATATAGATTGTCTCGGACTTTGATCCTAGCAAGGATGCTTTTATTGTCCAATCTTGATCATATATATCTAGAAGTATGAATCCTGCAAAGAGTATCAAGGTTTTCAATACTTTAGTATTAACCTAATAACGAGACTATAAGAATATTGATGTCACCTTCGCCCATATATATTTCATTTGGTGTTTCATTTGTCTAGGCTCTAAACTCATTGTCCCTCCTTCTTGTAAGCATGCTGCAGCACAAGTCTAGAACTGAGATCTTCATGCGTGCATTCCTATCCTATGCTGGCGAGCACCCAATTCTTTGCCTGCTGGCTGACCTTGTACTCGTAGAGCAGTTTTGCTTTTGTACTCTGTAATTCTACTTACCTTCAACTGTCACACTTGTATGTTTAAAGGCAGCTTAATTACACTTTCTTTGAATATATCAGAACCAATGCAAAGTGAACCTTTTAAGAGAAATATGTACAAAGCAAATCTAGAGAGATAGTGATGCCTTGCACATCTTTTCATTATTTCATTTTCTAAGAAATTATATTTTGTTATGTTAGGCTCTTGAAGAAGTTCAAAAGAATATCCTTTCTATGAGACAAATGCTTTCAGGGGATGGAGAAGTTGAACCAAATGAAGATCATATTTCACAGTTGGCTATTGAAATATGCAAAGGAGATGTTCTTGCTCTTTTCATTCATAAGTTGCCAACATTGAGTTGGGAAGTGAGTTTAGCTTTTATTTGATGCAAGTTTAATCATCATTGGTGCCAAAGCTAATTGATGCTTTCATAAGCAGGCCAGAAAAGATTTGGTGCACTGTTGGTCCAGTTTATTGATGCAGAATTGCTGTGTGGAATATATTGAGAATAATTTGGAACTTGTGGATTTCCTTGTCATCTGGTGAGTGCTGTCTCTTGTGCATAGTTGATTTGTCACCTAATCTTCAGTATCTACAACAATACTTTCTATCTTCCCAGTCATCCAGTCATAGAGGAGTGGTTCATTTTTTTTTTCTTTGCTACAGTTCGCTGTTAGGATTCTTTGCATTGTTTCTAACTTTCTATATTTCACTAGCAGGATTCTTTGCATTGTTTCTATATTTCAACTGTGTCGTCTTTCTGTTTAGCTGTATTTCACAACCTTTCTGTTTTTTTCCTCCTTGAGTTGTTGAAGTTTCCAATTAGTCAGTCTTGAAGCTTCATTGAGTTAGTTATTTTCCGAGCAGCTACAACAACAAAGAAATTGCATTGAGCTGTGGTAACATGTTGAGGGAGTGCATCAAATATCCAACTCTTGCAAAGTAAGCTATCAGAAATCCTTGGGTTGTTGTAATCATTATCTTTCTATCTTATTCTTCTGTTAACATTTCTGTAAGTATATAATCAAATTAATCATCATACTTCATGCTTAAATAATTTAGATTGGTATTTATGTTTAGCTTTCTCAAAATTATGAATATGGTCATACTGTTATTGGTGTTCTTTTTGTTTCATGTGCTTGTCCAAACTAACCAAGAATTATATGTCTGGGTGTTTTTGATGAGGACGTGATGTGACATCATCTGCATCTTCAAAATTCCACTAATTATAGCCCCACAGATGCTACTCATTAATTGAAGTTATGCTACTCATCATATTTATAGTTCACAAATTATACCATTCTTCATAAAGTAACATAACTTTTTTTTACCATTCACTGGAAAGTAATCACATAAATTTTTTTTACTCGAAATTGTGTTTGTGATCTTTATCTATATATGCCTAGACTTTTTCTGCTGAAACATCTATTGAGCAAGACAAGAATTTTATACTCTAATTACATTTTCTATTGACAAAAGAATTCGACATTGTTCAGTTTGCCCATCCAGTCAGCCTCCAACAGGACATTATAGATTTTGGTGACATTTGGATGGCAAGTCTACATCAGGATTTTCATCACAGAGTGGTCCATTGATATAAAGTATTATATGATGGTTTATTTATGTAGGATAGAGTTTTTTTTCTCAACCAACATTAATTTGGCAAAAAATGCTCATGAAGTGCCCCTCAAGATCAGAGGAGACAACAGGAGAAAAAGGTGGTATGAGAATATCTTGCAAAAATTGCCACCCAATTGGCAAGACCTTTAGCTTCTCTATTACATGCTGGATTCTAAGAGCCCCTCAAAAAGACTTAATAAACGGAAAATTTCCATTGACAACATTTAAAATCCTCCGAGGAGGGGGTCTTCTGTAAGATTATAAACCAAATTGAGTGCATCACACTCCAACTACAAGCATTTGATGCCTTCCTTCGAAGCAAATTGAGGCCTTCTTTAATAGCTAGAATCTAACAGCCTTTAGCATATTGTCCTCGGTGAATCTGCTACCTGCAAACAGAACATTGTCATTAGAATCATAAATGACAAAGCCAATACCATGATTCTTGTTTTGACTAGACCAAGAACCATCTGAATTAAGTTTGAACCAACCCTACAGCAGGTGTCTCCCATCTAATTCATGAGAAATCTCTCATTTGTCCCTTCAGGAAACTTGGAATCAGCAAAATTGCCTTGGGTTTAGGCTGATTAAATTTGGCATCACTTCTAGTTTGCAGCGACAGAAACCAAAAACCCATGGCAATTAAGGCACTTAGGATAAAAAACATTCAACAAAGACAAATTATCTCCTTCACTGAGCCAGCTTCCCAAGTGCCACTCCTTCATGCTGAAGTGGATGTTCAGATGGAGCTGAAAAAATAAAGTTTACTGAGAATTGACATTGTAAAAAGAGGTGGTTAATGGATTGAGTGTCATTTTCGCATAACCAACAGAGACGAGGAGGAGCTGTCTGCATGGTGGCAAGCTCGTCAACAGTAGGGAGTTTTTTGTGCAAGAGTTCCCAGTAGAAGAGGACTTTTTTGGCTGCTGGCAGCTTCCATAAAGCCTCTTAATCTTTGATTACACTAAGTTGGGTCATTTAAAGGCATGTAGTTTGATTTCCTACAGCTTCAAGTAATCCTTCATGCTTGTCTATGATTGACACCTTGGATAATTCCAAGTGTAGTGACACTAAACCTGTGTTTTACCATTGGTCCATTAAGGAACGTGGCATCTTAATTAACTTCATGTATGAGTATGATAAATAAAACTGTAATATTTACAGCTAGGTGTATAAGGAATTTTAAACATAACATTTGCATTATCTTATGACAATTAATTTTTGATTATGAATGCATTTTGATTTTGTAGTGATCTTTCAGATGTATCTTGGAATCAAGGAGCTTTGAATTATTTTTCAAATATGTGGAACTGCCGACCTTTGATATAGCTTCAGATGCTCTTGCTACCTTCAAGGTCAGTTTTAGTAACACTCTGCTTTTGGCTTTTACTTATCATCATGCTGTAGACTCCAGAATTATGTTCATGCATTCTCCTATACTTACTTATGGACAATTTTTGCAGGACTTGCTTACAAAGCATGAAACTGTGGTCTCTGAGTTTCTGATTTCACATTATGATCAGGTCTGCTAATAAGTTCTTCATGTACCAACTCAGTTATTCGTTTTTAAAATTTTCCCAAATCCAACTTATTGTGATAATTTGCTGGAAAGTTGTTATGTTAGTTGGGTAAGATGTTTCGGCATGCTCTGTCAAGTTGTCTGATTGAAGAGTGTCATTGCAGTTCTTTGAGCTATATGAGAAGCTACTGACATCTCCAAACTATGTAACGAGAAGACAATCCTTGAAGGTTAGTTCTATCAGTAATCTACATTTAGCTTCCGTATCAAAGTTTCTCTTTTATAATTGCATTCATGTCAATTATTGTTTAGATTCTCTCGGATTTCCTTTTGGAATCCCAAAATCTGCAAACAATGAAGCGCTTCATTTTCGAAGTTCGATTCTTGAATATTATGATGGCACTATTAAAGGTACATGATTTTTCATCATATTTCTACAACTCTAGTTTTACTAGCTTATTGTATGTTTCTTAAAGTATATTTTTTGGTTTTTGTGCTATTATTTCATGGTTTCCATGTTTTCCAATGAGATCTTTAATATTTGGTATTTTTAATGGTTGGGGATCCTGTGCATATGTTCAGTAATATGCAAAATGATAGAGGAGTTTGATTCTATTTAAATTATATATAGATTCATATCCAGATGCCTGTTAAGAGGGCGACAAACTTATATTAGCTCCAGATAATCTTTCCATAAATGGTTATGCTGCTTAGTTCTGGTATATAGCTCATATGAGCGGGCACAAAATGTGTTTTACCCTTTCTGCCCCTTATTTCAGTAAAATTGCATCAGATCCTGACGAATATAATTTATTAAAATCCTCTCCCTCTTAGCCACTTGACCGGCAACCCCTATCTGCAACCTTTCTCTATTTTCTCTATCTCCACGCTCGGCTCACAATCCAACACTTGATGAGGAGTTTAATCACTGGTAACATATAAAATTTGTCGTCTCCGTTAAGACCACAAAATCATCAGGAGCCTTCGGCATCTAAATAAAGAAACATATTGAAGCTGCTTAGTCACCGGTGTCAAGATAGTGGATCTTTGATTTGATGATGGTTTCAAAGGTAATTAATTCTATACTATTTTATATGATTTGATGTCTTAAATGTTTGGCTACTTTATAATAGGGTTGCATATTACCAACATTAAGAATCAAAAGGATTAGAATGTGGCTAAAGCTCTATTTTCCAGGCCTTTAGAGTTTGACACTGCATGCACAGCTGAATGTTTCTTTCTTCACATGGACAGGTGAAAGTTGTCCTGATTTAAGAAATATCTGGTGATAGACTGTTTTCTCAATATCCTGTAAAAAGATTATTGACTTCAGCTGTCAACACTTCATCTAGTTATTTTCTGCTTGAACTAGGCAGCCTCCAGAAAGAGAAGAGAATGCCTATGAACTTTGAAATCTGTTTGCTTGGAATGATTGCCAAAAATTCTGCTCCATAGTTGGCTATAGAATGTTTAAATATGTACCTGATGTCTTGAAATTGATTTCTGGGATAATAGTTCTTTTATGCTGTTTCTGTTTCATTTGATATCATTTGCTTGGGTTGTTTATATTAAGTTGCAACTGTCATATAACATGTCCTAATTTTATGTGTACATTTTTGTGTTCTTGTCCATGTGCCATGTTCTTTTCAGGACACAAGCAAGAATATCCAGATTTCTGCCTTCCACATTTTTAAGGTAGTTTGTCGCTCACATCCTTTGACACATTTTATGTTACATTTTTTCTAATTGTATGCTCCAACTAGAAACCTGCTGACAGTGAGTATTTCTTATGTTTTCCTATCTTCTGATGTTTAACATGAAGATGAACCACAAAATTCAGGATTCAGTTTTGGGTAACTAATTGGTTTCAAGTCATATATTATTCACAGTTGCTTATGGTTCTATGTCCTTGTATTGCCTTAAAAGTATTTCGATTTTGTATCTAAACTCGATCTGACTACAGCTTGAATGTGTGCATTTTCTCTCTATTACACATTTTCATAGTATTTTGCTAGGGTTTCTGAAAGGGTTATTTGCTATTTAACCAGGAAGATGATGTGTTCTTGATATAAATAGCAATAGGTTTTTAACTGAAGCCTAAGTTCCAGGACTAAGATGGGTTCTTTCTATTATTGACAATGGTTTTTTTAATGGTTTAATAGACAGTTCGTTTGCAATATCGGCTTCCTACTAATAAATGTTCTTGTACAATTCTTCTTCTTGAAATTAGGTATTTGTGGCTAATCCAAACAAGCCACCGGAAATTATCAATGTCTTGATAGACAACCATGAAGAACTTTTGATGTCACTGCAAAATCTTCCTATGAGCAAAGGTAAAATTCTGTGTCATTGCATCTGTTCTTCGACAAGCTATCCATCAGACTATGTTCATGCACAAAAGAGATTGGAAAATTGGCCATCTCATGGAAAACACCAACTTGTCATCAGTATGGTTAAGGCCAAAAAGGAACAAATAAATCATCATTCTTTTTTACTTTCACAGTGGCTCCTACCTCTGTTTTCCCCTCCACAACCAATAAACACATGAGCCGCTGATAAATAAGATGCATCTTTGAGTAGTTGTTTCTCTATGACCGGCACTTGTATTAGCTGACTACTACTGCTTTCACTTTGTGTGTTACTGTAGGTGAAGATGATCAATTTGAAGAGGAGAAAGATCTAATCATCAAGGAGATCGAGAAACTTTCGGGTCTATGAAATGCCAGTACATAGGTCTGCCTTCCTAATTATTATATATATCTACTTTATTTGATTATAATGTTTGCGAGGTGTTCATGATGGCTCTCATTCATAAAGGTGTTTTAATGTTTAATTAAACCTGGTTTTAGATCAACACTAATGGAGATGGGTGTATCTTTCTCTATCTGTGTGTGCTAATCAATAGAACTGTGGTGACCCCAAGGACGAGATACGACATAGAACTCTCTGGTTGGTAAACCTGTTTGAAATCACTATGGAACTTTTACGGAACTGCTGATATGCCCATACAAAGGACGTAGCAAACAAGTTTGGTGTATTGTTACAGTGAGTCGTTCGTTACTAGGAACATATGGTGAAAATTAAAACGACAATAAGATATGAGTGCCAAAAACGATCGATATAGTAGTACTCAGCAATGTGCTCATTTGGACGATAAGACAGCTCATCTAATCAATACCAGCGGCACACAAATCTCCTTCTCAGAGCCAAAAAAAAAAAACCAGCAATACATGCTAAACCATAAGCACATTAAAACTGTACCCGCTCGTCTATAAGAACACAGTTCCAAATGCCCACAGACCAATTTAACTCCATAAATCAAATCTACTTTTTTAATCTTCGCATCATGCCTACCCATCACTGGATCACAGTTGAGTTGCTCCATATTCTGACCTAGAGAAGATTGTTGAAGTACACCATCAATGGATAACACATCCAAACCCATTTCTCGTCTTGCAGAATCCGCAACCATAAATTCAAGCTTTCAGCAAAGAATACAAACTCGGGAAACCATAAATTTGCTGCCAAAATCGAGGAAATCTGTAACATAATCCCCAATAGTTTCCTACATGGAAGAAGCAGCTATTTCAGAATATTGGCGAAGCAACAACATTCCATAAAGTCGAATCCTAGTAACAGATTATCTTTCCGCTACATTCAAATGTCGTCTTGCTAATGTCTTGAAACATATTCAATTTTCTCTAGCAACAAATCAGTTGTCAGTAGAGGAAGACAAGTTCTAGACAGCAATACCAACAGAAGGGTTCTCAAGTCAAAGCCTCTTGCTCAAATCTCTCATCTTATGGTGCTAACATCTTAATTCATACAGATCCAAATAAATTAATCAAGTTCAAATGTTTCTTTAGCCTAAGAAGAATTAGTTACGTAGTCTGATTCGCGTTCTGTCCTTCAGAAAATTAACTGTCATAAAGCAACAAAAAAGCATTTCTACTAGTCTATGGGAATATTTTACAAAGACAGTCTAGTGTGACAAACTAACAGATGATACAGTACACAAGTATGAATAAAGCCGGCGACATAACACACTGCCATGCGCTATGCTAAACAATTTGTGACATAATCTGGATATGTAATACATGATTCTCCATACACCAGGAAGAAAATAGTGGATTGCCACACAACAATTGGTTACATATACGTGTTGCGTTGCACATCAATCCACACTAATTTTTTTTTTTAATAATATTAGCTTCGTGTGAGATGCATAAACACAATATGTGATACGCATAAAGGGATACTATCATAAGATATGTATCTAAAAGAAGAGACATAGCGTCGAACATTGTCACAAGCACAAAACATCAAGTATCAGAAAAGGCTAGAGAATCTAGATGGATAAATGAATTACTTTGATGTAAAAGCATATATAACAACAGATCTCCAACTTTAGTATCACGTACAATATATTTAGTTTAGCGATCACCGAAATCGAAAGTTCTGAGCAGAAAGATCAAGAACAATTTGCATGAAGCAGAAACATTTCTAACACATGTTAGCATGAGTGGTAGACAATTGTAGTATCTAATTTCGAATGAAGACGAGTAGACAAAATAAAGGCATTTCACTGACAAAATAAAAGAACTTGGAGTACATACAAAATGCCCCAAACAATTGCCAATGACCGCAAGCAACCATTATGTGCTTAACTAAAGTACACAACCCATAAACCGACACATGCGTTCATAACAGAGGTACCATGGTCTAGCATCGGTAGCCGGTTGGTCCTAGCATTGACGCATCTGCAGCAGGTCAAGATAATCAAAAGTCAAACATTTCAAGGAAGCTAAAATAAGTAGTTTTTTTTTCTCACTTCGACAAAAACTGAAGAATTTGCTTGTCGGATCAACAGATATATGAACCACTCTAAAGTACCTTTTAATCTATCCAAATGCTAAAGATTTTTTCTATAAACATATTAACTATGAAGACTGAAAAAGAAAATTCTGCATAATTTATCAAAAATAAAGAAAGAAAGTATTCGAGCTTAGAGATTGTAAACATCTTTACCTTGAGTTGATTCAGGTATCCTTGCGGCCACTATCAGCAAGTACCAACAACTCCCTCTTCCTTAACAAGCCCACCTTGAGAAGCTTTGAGGGCTCCTGTTTCATCCCTCACCACTTGACCCATGGGATTGGGGGCATGAGCCAAACTAGTCAACCTACCCTTCGCCTCCTCGTCCACGACATGGTTCTGCACCCCTATCGACCGATCCGCCTTATTCGTAGCTTCCACAGTGCCCTGAACTGGTGTCTGCGCCATCCCTATAGGCTCCTGAAACCTCATCCATCTATCCCGCTCTCTGTTTTGAACTCTCTTCTGTCCGACCATGGCTGCAACTGTGCTACTCAACTTCGGCATCTTTTTCTTTGGGTCCATGACTTCAGGTCTGGGATCCGGTGCTGCAATATGATCGGTTTCCTTGTTCTTCTTCTCCTTCTCGGCCTGCGACAACAAAAGAACGTTTTCGAGGGATTCCCTCGCTCGCTTCCTCGCAACCGCTGCCTCCCTGACCTTCCTCTCGGCGTCTGCCCTGGTGGACGCGGCCGCCCTGCCCATGGACACGGCCGCCAGTTTCGCGGCGGCCAGAAGCACCTTAGCCGACTTGAGATCTATTGATTTCTCTGCCCCGAGCGAGAAGTAGGAGGAGGAACCACCAAGGTCGGAGCAGTTAGGGCAGACGAAGGATGCGGCGGGATTCGGGAGGCAGGCGGAGTGGGCGACGGCGGGGCAACCGGAGCAGCGCACGACAGGGGATGTGCCGCCGTCGAGGAGGAGATCGAAGCAGGAGGTACAGAAGGCGCCGGGGTGGTAGCGGAGGACGCAGGAGGTGCAGAGGCGGCAGAAGACGGTGCGGTGGCGGACGTGGTGGAGCGGCCAGGGGTCACGAGCGCCACACCCGTCTCCGCCGCATCCGGCCGGCCGGAGGTCCCTCTTCACCTGAGCGTGCGTCGTCATGGCCGCCGCACCATCACGATTCACGGCCTCGAAACCCTAGACCAAGAGAGATTTCGCGGCGTGGACGGAAGCGTTGAGGCCCTCCCTCTCCAAACAGAGGTATCGCTAGAACGAGAGAGAGAGAGAGAGAGAGAGTTAGCGCAATCTGTGGCAAGATGGGGGATTCTTCTCCCCTCGTCTTTGAGCTTCGTTTTAGGGTTTGGGGTTAACTCTCAAACGGCTCTCCGCGGTCCGGTGCGGCCACGAGCGAACTCGGTGGGACCAGCAATTGAGAGAGTGGCCCGTCCGGTGCGCGTCGTTGGGTCAGTTTTCCGCAGTCAAAAAGCTGCGAACTTCGTGCTATGCACGTGATTTTAACGTAGGTTTCCGAAGACGTTCTCCTCGATGTCTACGTAACTAGGCTCGGTTCGATGTCAGCCACGTGGCTTCATTCCGTGTGTGATCACTCCAATCTTGTAAAACCAACGGTTAGATGAGAGGGAACCACTATCACGTGCATTTGGGTACAATGGACTCGACGAGATCACCAAACGGTTCGGCCCAATCTCCGATCTACCGTTGTGATCGAAGGATCCCAAGAGAGGAGGCAGGAGAGGTGATCACCGTCGCCTTTTCCCCGTAGCCGGAGCAGTAATAACGAAGCAGAAGATGAGATCCTTCAAAGACGGGTTCTCCTTCGGTTCGCCCTCCTCTCCTCTCGATTCCCCTTCCCCGATTCCGTAGAAAGTTCTTCATTTCTTCTCTTGTTTCTTTCCCTGTGTGGCAGAGAAGCGGCTCGCGGAATCGAGGGATATCCTCCCCAAGTACCCCGATCGAGTGCCGGTAATGACCTCGCCTTCTTTGACTCTTGATTTGGCCCAAATCTATCGCGTATTAATGGGTGGAGGTGGCGAAGATTTCCGCTTGCTGCTATTTGGGAATGATCGTGGTTGCGTCACGTCAATGTTAGAGCACATTGCATTTGCTCTTTTTCACCTTATTGGATCAAAGGGTTCGCGTCCTTGAAGCTCTTGCTGAGCATATTTTGGGTCTTAATTCTACCGATGCCAGTAGCATAGAAAAAGCCCTAATTTTTGGGCTTAATTGCGAGAACTCTATAGTCATTATAAATAGTAATTACTACATGTTAAGAATCATGTGAACCTTGTTGTGATTAAGGTGTATTTAGTTTCTGGTGTGAGCCAAACACCGGCAAATTTTACCAATATAGCTGCCATGATAGTTGCCTTATAGCTATTTGATTTTTCATTTTGATTCATCGGGTAATTGTTGATAGGTTCTCGAGGAGTGCTCTCCCGGATATGGAAAAGAGAAAGTAAGTCAAGTGTTTCCACAGCCATATAGCAGCACTTCATCATGTAATAGTCAAATTTGCTGCTTTTTGTTTTTTTATCATTACATACTTCGAGTTATTTTATTTTTGTGTGTGTGGAAGAACTTTTTTTTTCCCCTTTTCATTATTCTTTGCTTGCATTGTAGTTCTAGTTGTTTATAGGATCGCACTGTTCAAACTTTAAGTGTGCCCTTAACTATGGTTATTTTGTACATTCAATATGCCATGTTGTTAGATGTATTTTTGTTAAAGCAAAACTGCAAGCATCCATATAAATGCAACTGTTGAATATTTTGCTCATTTGAATCTCATGTGGTAATATAGTGGTGATGAGTTCTCACCTACTGTGCAAAGGTATAATAGGTCATTTTGTCACATAGTTACCTTTTTCTTAGGCCATGTTAATCTTGTGTATTGTAAAGGTATTTAATATATTGTCAAATGGAAGAAGAATGAAGTAAATTGGCTATGGTAGAGATGATCCCAGGCTATAGCTTCATTTAGTCAGTGAAGGACCTCTGGCAATGACTTCTTTGACCTTCTTCTACCTCTCTTTTCTTTTCTTTTTTTTCCCAACATGGAAGAAGGATTATATTATCTTATGGAATGGATACAATATAAACGAAGTGATTCTGAAAACAAGATGGATACTAGTGAGTAGGATAACCTCCACTCCAGAATTTACAGGACGGTAGCTGGACCAAAATTGGCTGCTTAATTGGAACTCTGGACCGTTCCCTACAAACATGTATTTTGAACTCCCGAAACACATTCCAGGATACCAAGAATGACTCTTATAATACAAGCAATAACCCAAGTATGCTTGTCATTGTTGTTCAACATGTCAACCAAAACATGCAGATTCTACCTGTAGGCAATGAATGCCAGTCATCCCTTCTGCAATCATTCCTCGATGTATTGTGCTCCACAAAACAGAAGAGCTATCAGCACTCAGTTTATAACATCCCTGTTGGGTCTTTCTCATCTACATGCTCTACAAGGCATCAGTTACAGCCTGGGATTGATTTTTCTTGTT
>LVTN01000421.1:224053-245787 GCA_001649415.1 Musa itinerans | reverse complement strand
TCTTAGTGCTCTCGATCCTAACACTCTCATCCTCCTTCCCTCTCACCTTCAACGCCTTGATAGCAGGAGAGAGTATCAAAAAGATGGCGGCGACGGATAAGACAAGCAAGAAGGAGGATGAGGGTTTGTTGTCACTCCCATCATCGAATCTATACTCTTCAGGTCTTGACTTTGTGCAACAATTAATCCTCGTCATCCAATCAAATCCCATTCGATCGCAAGTGAAGTTGATATAGAAGCAAGTCAACGACCACGTCGTTGTGGCCAGGGCATGCGTGTCATTTGCACGCACAGCTAAGGCTCGAGAGCTTGAAGTGTGTGCATCTCTTTGTTGAGCTCGCTTGCAACCTCTACCTCCTTTCGTTGCTCACCTCCCCTTCCTCGAATCCGTCACGCCACTAGATGAAGCAATCGTTCAAAGATTTGAGTGTGGCACTAATGCAAATGCCCCATATGCCTCCTCTTTCTCATTTGGTGTCGAAGCATATGCAAAGCGGTGTCGGAGGAAGAAGAGGAGGCAAAGCGAAGTGGCACCAATGCAAATGTCTCACCTCCCTCCTCTTTCTCCTCTAACGCTGACATAGATGCCTTACCGTTTTATCTTCTCTTTCTCCTCATTATCAATGTTCGGATTGACATCGACAAGGTCGACCATCAATATAACAGCCACCCACGGTGTCATCATCCATCACCATTATTAAAATTATATTTTTATATATCATTTTTGTATCATTCATGTACATGCTATCACGTGTTATATTTTTCGTTGGTAAGATTGATGGTGTCAGGATAAATAATTTTTTTATAATTATAAAAAAATTAATATAATTTTTTAAATTTATAAACTGAAGAGGAGGCAAAGCGAAGTGGCACCAATGCAAATGTCTCACCTCCCTCCTCTTTCTCCTCTAACGCTGACATAGATGCCTTACCGTTTTATCTTCTCTTTCTCCTCATTATCAATGTTCGGATTGACATCGACAAGGTCGACCATCAATATAACAGCCACCCACGGTGTCATCATCCATCACCATTATTAAAATTATATTTTTATATATCATTTTTGTATCATTCATGTACATGCTATCACGTGTTATATTTTTCGTTGGTAAGATTGATGGTGTCAGGATAAATAATTTTTTTATAATTATAAAAAAATTAATATAATTTTTTAAATTTATAAACTGAATTATTAAAGAGTCCTAGATGGGGCGATGTATAATTACCCCTTGCGGTTACAACTCGTGAATGGGAAGAATACGAGGGATCCAGGTCAACATTCTGACTCGGAGCCATCCCTACTCCTGTCAAAGCCAAAAAAAAAAAAAACGTGTTCTGATCCACATAACACAATCAATCGAGTCATATCCTTGTCAGGTACGTCGTGCGAATGAGGTGGTTGCATGAACATAATATGTTTTAAATATTCAGAAGCTGATCACCGATTTGGGGACGTGAGTTGTATGGACACAAGCACAACACGCTGCGGTGGTCAGAGACACGCATCCACACATCGCAAGCCGATCCACAACGTCCCTGTCACGCCAACGTCACCGATCTCGTCAACAACAGGCGCCGACATCGACCATGAACCACGCCTGAGGCCTGTCTCCCTCGGCCGTTCCGCCCGGGCCCATGCTCGTTTCCCTGAGCGATCCATATCCGAACCCAACCCTAATCGTCTCTCGTGGGCCCCAAATCCTCGCCCCTGTCCTTTTTTGTTTGTCTTTCTGCGCGCACCGTCCATAGACACCGTTGACGCCGACGTGGCCCCTACCAACTCCTCCCAACCCGTTCGATCGATTCTTCCCCTATATTACCCCCCCGGCTTCCGGTACCCACGTCTCTCTCTCTCCCTCTCTCTGCCGAAGTCGAGCGCAAAGAACAGGTTGCGAGAATGGAAGGTGGTTGCTCCTCTGCTCCTTTCTCAGTCTCCCTCGCCTTCTTCCTTCTCCTATCCTTCATCCTGTTCTACTTCAACTATGCCTTCGCAACGGTCAACATCCTTCTGCTCTCCTCTGCTTGTTTGGTTTTTATCTCCTTGCTCCTCGGTTGGTCCCGCTTCCTCAAGCTCAGGGCGGCCCGAAAGGACTTATCGGTTTGTTGGTTCGTCGGCGAAGACGTCGTCGGAAGAGCTTCCAACAGAGGATGCATGATCGGGAAGGCTGCGAGCGAGGGAGTAATGTTCTTTGGCAACGGGGTTACCTATGAAGGGGAGTTGCACAAGGGGTGGTGTCACGGGAGTGGAGTGTACTGTTTTAACGCCAGCGGGCGGTACGAGGGGGATTGGGTCGACGGGAAGTACGACGGGCACGGGATCGAGAGCTGGGCGAGGGGCAGCCGGTACCGCGGACAGTACCGGCAGGGGGCGCGGCACGGGTTCGGGGTGTACCGGTTCTACGACGGGGACAGCTACTCCGGCGAGTGGGTCAGCGGGCAGAGCCACGGACGCGGCATGCAGACCTCCTCCGATGGCAGCTGCTATGCAGGGGAGTTCAAGTGCGGCGTCAAGCACGGCCTCGGCCGGTACCGCTTCAGGTAAGACGTCCTCTTCTGTTGCTTTAAGATTAATGACTCCAACCTCCTGCCTCCTTGTTATCGAATTGGAGGGACGTACCATGGATCAACGCTTGGTTGATTGCAGGAATGGCGATACCTACAGCGGTGAATACTTCGGGGACAAAATCCACGGCTTCGGGGTATACAGCTTTGCCAACGGCCACTGCTACGAGGGCTCATGGCACGAAGGAAGGAGACAAGGTTTGGGAACATACACGTTTCGCAATGGCGATTCAAGATCTGGTGAGTGGGACTGCGGCATTTTGAAGAACAGCTTCCTCGCAACGGACCCTGCCGTCGAGCGAGCTGTCGAGGTAATATATACACGGATCTCCAACTAGTGTGCACCGTATCGATCTTGTTGAACTCCAATCCTTTTCATTTCTTCAGGCTGCAAAGAAGGCCGCAGAGAGCTGTGTCCTTCTCCCGCAGGCGGAGGAGCAAGTCAAGCATGCCGTTTCAGCAGCAAACAAGGCAGCCATGGCTGCTCGAGTTGCTGCAGTCAGAGCAGCCCAGAACGAGAAGGAAGACAAATTCTGTGACATATACGTGTGAGATTACACCTCGATACTGTAAATACTGACAACAAATTTGCACGCCACGAGACGGTAACATGTAGATGAGAACATGGAAGTTTGCAGAGCTGTGACTGCTCTCCATGTTCAACAGAGAAAGAAAAAGAGAAAGATCTGCAAGCTACCATGTGCCATGATCCTTGGGCTGTCAATTGTGTTTGAATCTGCACATGGGGAACAGCATCCATTAGATGCTCATTTGTTTTAGAAGCTCTTCTAGTAAATTTACTTGTTTGATAAATTTACTTGGATCTGGAACAGAACGCAGTAACATGCACCTGTTGTAGTGTCTCATAGCTATTGGGCCTTCGCACAAGCCCATTATTGGCTTCGATTGGCCCGACAAGAGCCGGCATCTATAAAACGATTAACGGCAAAGCGTCGTCGATCTCATGGAACATAGAGGCTGCTCGAGATCCACCGTGAACACGGATCTCAAAGCACATTGGACGCATCTGGGCCCGGCTCTTTTTTTTTCCCCCACCCCAAAAGAAAAAAAAAAAAGGATTATTTATCACTTAATAGAACGAAAATAATCCCAGAGAATTGCTCAAAGTTACATCCGAAAGAGGTGCCCAGCTCTCTTTACTGGATATCCATAAAATAATCCAAATATAGAGCTCATCGAGATCCATCATAAACATGAATCTCAAAGCACTAATACGATTAATATAGGGTATATTTGAGAATATATTTCAAATGTGGATTAGGGGTTTAATGTAAATTTTAAATATAAATTGATGCTTGATAAAGTATTTAAAACTTTTATATATTATTTTATCAAACATTCAAAGTATTTTATAACTAATACATTTATTTAAACCTATTTATCTAAATATTATTAAAAAATATAAAATATATTATTAAATACAAATATATTTATCAGTTGTTCTCCAAATGCATATTAATTTAATTTATTTTTTTATATTTAAAATCATCTTGTCATTGTTGGACTAGAGACGAACCATTTTACTCGTAGCCCCATGACATTTTGATGAAATTTATCTCGTAGCCCCATGACATTAATCGTAACAACATTTTGATGAAATTTAATTTCATCAAACATAATGAGTTGTCAATATCTGTTTGATGAAATTTATTTGGAACCACATGACATTTTTCTCGTAGCCCCATTCCACAAAGTCTTTGCCACATTTCCACGTTTTCTCCTCCATCATCTTCTTCCTTTGTCTTCAGTTAAGTTGTCTCCAACGCCGTATTAATCATATGGGTTTACTTGGTCTCATCTAAAGCTAACAACCAAATATGTAGACGTCCTAATTTGGACTATTATTTGTATATTTATATGTCTAGTGTAGTAGTGAAGCTAAACATGTAGTACATTTTGAGTGTTATGCATGATTAATTTTTTTTTAATTATAAAAGAAAATCAGTTAAAGCTTTCAAAAGTCTAAAGAGGACCCATAAAGATCATTCTACGACATTTGAAATAAAGGAGAGGGAAAACTTTCTCTCCAAAAATCATCAACCAATCAGAATAATTAAAATCAACACACTGTTTGCAGAGGTATTTAATATCAGAAATAATATTCTTTTTTACTTCCAAGATAGATTTTTTCCTAAACAGTGAAGACAAGATTAATCGTAACAACCTTATTATAAATAAATAGTCAAACACAAACTTTTCTTATCAAGTATAAAGTTCTTTAAAAGATAGCGTTCCTCTCATCTCCTTGAGCATTCTTCCTGTAGCACCACCGAATACATGCTACGATTATGGTTGGAACAAAAGCCTTTTTAATTGGAAGCATAATGGCTGGACCGTACTTACTGGCTAAAGAACATTGTCAACTTAGTGTATCAGCACTTCTTTACACCAACAAATTTTAATCTATAACGCTTGGATATCCTCATCATATATGTTTGTTTTATCGTAAAATATTTACATCTAAATAATTAGTTTGATACTAATCTATCCACTCACTTAACTGAAGGTCCGGTTCATCTACCCTTGTTGGAATTTCGATTTCTTTTCCTAACATCGACCATGCGATCGGAGCATGGTGGGACCGGCCATCATCTCCATCCCTTTCGCCTCCATGACAAATTTCCATATAGCGTTAATCTCATCATGACATCCCCATGATGACCGGGTCCAAGTAAACACCAAAACCCTGCTATGAAATATCCAAGTCTCATCGATTGTCCGCATAAATATCCTACGGATCCAAAATCTCATCCGTTCATCGATTGCCCCTCTGACGCGTACGGCGGACAACGTTAACACACAAAGCGTGTATGCGGATCGCTATCTCCTCGTTCGTGCGGGTCAGGCGGTGAGGTGGCGCCGTGTCGTCAGCTCAGACCAAGTGGGGCTCGCCTTGGGGCCCACCGAGTGCGGTCAACATACCGGAAAATAAAAAAAACAAAAAAAAGGAGAGGAGGAAATAAAAGAATATAAAGAGACATTTTATCGTGATGACAATAAAGCAGGAATGTTTTGCCTATCGACGAAGAGGAAGGAGGAGGAAGTCGTAGGAGGAGAATTGAATGATGAGAGGTCGAGGAAGAGGGGCCGGAGGGATCACCTGCTCCTCTAGCCCGTGATTGGCGCCGCTGTTCTTGAATGCCTGTTTTTTGCCGACTCCGTCTCCTCCCAGTCCGGATGATTTCTTTGTTCTGCTGTGTGTGTGGGCTTGGACCGTCTCTTCCTGATAGATAGGGAGGATCCGAGTACGTATGCTGTTTCTTTCCTCCTCTTCGATCGGCTTTTGACTTGTACTAATCTTCTTCTTTTTGGTTTGGACGGGAATTAGTCTTGTGCGGTAGCAAGTTTGAGTCTAGGTGTTGCTTTTGGTTGTCGAAGAAGGGCATCAGATTTGGATTATACTGGTGTTTTAAACTTCACTAGAATTCAGATGAGAATCCTTGTCGTTGTTAGGAAGTTTGGATTGAGTCAACTTTGGCTGTGAAAGATGGTTGATCTTTTTGGAGTTTAGGTTTTGGATTCTAGTGGTGGTTCGGAATTCAGAGGCTTAGATGGATAGGTAGGAAGATGGAAGAACTCCGATTTGTGGAGATGATGTCTGGGAGCTTTAGTGCATGTTCGAGGATTGCCTTCTGCCTTTTCTTTCGGTTTAAAGCCAAAAAATGTCTCGTTCGGAGCGTCTTCATGGGATCGTGGGAAGATCTTGATGCGTGATGGGCTATTTCATGGTGGGTTCTTGCTTTTAGGACATGGTCAATGTTTGGACCCTTTTGGGTTTTTTTTGTTGTTGTTGATCAAGTGGGTCTCATCACAAAACCTTTGCAGCCGCTTGGGGATGATGCAGATCCAAGAACATATCTTGCTGAATATTCGTATCAGTAGTTTGAGCTTATCTTTGGTGCTTCCATCAGCAAAGAGGCAGTACCTCCTTTTCATCTTTTGTCTAGCCGATTGTTCTCTGTATTACACACAACTTGTTTGCAGTTAGATCATCGTTAACATCCTTCAAGAATTAGCTGACCAAAGTATCACTAGTTGTTAAGGGAGGGAAACATCTTATGGTATGTTAGTTTTGACATGTTATACTCCTTTTATCAGTAGGGATCATGTTGTATAATTTATCTTGATTATCTACCCAATGATCATGTCTTTTATCTGTTGGAAAAACCTTGAACCCTGACTAATTCTGTTACTCTAGGAGCTATCATCAATACTTTGGGAGACTCAAGGTAAACTTGCTTCATTTCAAGGGCATGCTTTAGGTTTATATAACTTTTTGATCTTTCATCAATTGGTTTTTGGTACCAAATTTAAAGTGGTACATATCTGATTTTAGGCTATTTATCATCCATTGTGTTAACTGAATGTTTAGGAGTGCAATCTCTTTACAAATTTGGAAAGCAATATGAAGGCAACCATCATATTAGATAGCTTCTTTGGAACACTTTGCTGTGCAATATACAGAGAGACTACATGCAGATATTGTGGTGGGCTTCTTCAAGAATAGACTATAATGACTTCGCTCTTTCTTTCACTGTTAGATCATTCTAGTACTGTAGCCAAAATTTCCAGTTGGTATTAGCTGGTTAGAAAGGTGTAATTGATGTTATCATGTCCTTGATGAGGAATGTAGAGGACATCACATATCAGAGTTTCAAGGTTGATAAATGAATAAATAATTTTGTCATTGAGTTCTGCTTAGGAGAGTCAATGACTGCTCTTGTATTGTAAATTACATGATCATCGAAAAATTAATGGAAGTGAAGATACTCATATATTGGTGCCAAATAAGATGGAACTAAACTAAACTCATATAATGATGGAGATTGATAGTTCCAGAATATAGTCTTGTACTTTGACATAAATTAATCACGCTTTAGAGTTGGTTCATTTTGTTTTCATATTTTAGGATCAGCAATTAATTAACCACGAAATTGTTTCTTCCCCAAGAGTAAACTTTGGGCATGATTTTAGCTGTTAGTGTGCTCAATGATACATAATGTATAGTAACTGCGTGTGATATTTTGAGAGAATTATGCTGACTTTTAAAAAAATGCAGATGGATTTTGTGATCAATCCAGTAAATTGTTGTATAAAGTTAGCATTCAGACTATGGACTGTTCAGAAAGATATCTTGGCTTTTGTTGTGAAATTTTGGGTTGAGACTCGAGCTAAAGAATCTGAGTGTTGTTGATTCTGAAGATGATAATTAAAAACTATGCTTATCAGAATAATAGATGCAGAAATGATAAAAAATAGTAAATAAAACAATATATTACATTGGACTCCTGATCATGATATGTTCAATTTAGTAAGGATCTAACTTTGTTGTATGTGATGCATGTGGCTATAAGAGTAAGAAAATTTTCTGTATTCTGTCATGAAATACAACCTATGAAATGATCTATGATAGCTTTTAGTCTTTGTTTTGTTCCTTGCATTTGAGTTCACTTTAGTCTGCTCATCATTTGGTACAATAGAAACATTTGCTCAGATGAAAGGTAATGTATGTTATTGCATACTCTGACAGTTGTATTTTAAGACCAGAAGGTGGATGATGTGGACATCATACATCGAACTTGTAGGTTTCATCCTAATTTGATGTTGTTTTTATGAGTCACATTTTGACATGGCTATAGGCATATTTATCGACAAGTTGTGCTTGACAGCAACATAAACAATCTACTTGAATCTAACTTTCATCAAATAAATCTTTCATACTTGTATATTTGTTTCAGATGTAGTATACAGAAGCCGGGTCAGATATATCCTACTTGTGAATGGAAGCAACAAGGGATACCTGGACAGATTTATCTGGAGTCTCCCCTACGACCATGTCTTTTTCAACAGAATGTCTTCCAACTTCTGCAGCATCTCTAACTTCCACAGTTGTTGAAAAGAATTCTGACAATAGTTGCTTGCAGGGAAAAGGTATGCATGCTTTTGAGACAAAAAATGAGCAATATCTTTCAGATCCTTCGCCATTAGACAATTATATACCTATGAGTGAATATATCAACACAAATAGCAAGCAGGAAGGTGCTGTTGAGGATTCTGTGTCATCAGTTCAGCAAAACCTTCTGGATATCACATCTCAACATGTAGCTATTGCTGAGAATTTTGATAGTCATCACCAGCAACAGACAGTTGTTGAAGAATCTGAACCACTAGTTCTGCAAGACATTCCTGATGCTTCAACAATGGACAAGAATAAACCAAATACTATAGAGAGCTTGAATATATCAGGTACTCCTACTGACGATGCTGTGGTTGTGTTACCAGAAACTGTGACTTATCTACCATCTCATTCTTTGGAGGCATCAAAAGCAGAGCTGGAAAATATATCAAAGCATGAAAATGAGACTTTTGTCAAAGTTGATCCCATTCAGATTAGTAATGATTCTTCTGCATCCACTGAGACAAGAAACACTGAAGGGAGGCCATCTTTGCAGCCTTCTGACCTCAGTCACATAAAGGTTCTTAGACATACACAAAAGAAAACACCAGAATCAACTAAATCTTCTAAATACAGAAAAGATGACAATGCAAACAGAGGCTTTGTCGACACTGCTGCCCCTATTGAATCTGTTAAGGAGGTTGTGACCAAGTTTGGAGGAATTATTGATTGGAAAGCTCATAAAGCTCATAATTTAGAGGTAATAATATTCTCCGAGATGATGATTATGTGAAAATTTGATGCATGAGATTGCAATCTTGTTCATGTTCATTGCATTCTTAATGGCCTTCATCTTTCTCTTTTGTCCAATGTGAAGCATTACTTACTATTGAAAATGACACATTCATATTTATTGACAAACTCATGATTCAATTTCTGTTCTGAGCTTCACATTTTTAGAAGCATGTAGAATCTCTTGCTATTTATCTTAGTAAGGTTGTGTTCCAAGACCATTTCTATTGAACTTTGCAAATGAAATTTAGAATACATCAAGATGCACCTAAGTTTTAGGATTTTGTCTCCTTGCAGAAACAGAAGCATGTTCAATCAGAACTTGAGAAGATTCGAGAAGAAATTCCAGAGTACAAAAGACAATCCGAAGCTTCGGAAGAGGCTAAAATCCAAGTACTGAAGGAGTTGGAAAGCATGAAGAGAATCATAGAAGAACTAAAGCTGAACCTAGATAGAGCTCGAAAAGAAGAGTCCCAGGCGAAACAAGACTCAGAACTGGCCCAACTGAGGGTTAAGGAATTGGAGCAAGGTATTGCCAATGAATCAAGCACTGTAGCTAAAACACAACTGGAGGTTGCCAAAGAAAGACATGAAGCAGCAGTTGCTGAATTGAAGTCAGTAAAAGACGACTTGCAAGCTTTACAAAGGGAATATGATTCATTGATCAGTGAAAGGGACATAGCAACGAGGAAGGCTGAGAAGGCAGTTTCATCTGCAAAGGACATTGAGAAGACAGTTGAGGAACTTACTCTAGAACTCATTGCAAAAAAAGAATCACTGGAATCAGCACATGTTGCACATCTTGAAGCAGAAGAACATAGGATTGGTGCAGCCTTGGCGAGAGATCAAGATTGCTTTACATGGGCAAAGGAATTGAAGCAGGCCGAAGAGGAGGTGCAACAGCTTAATCAGCAGCTTACATTGACAAAAGATCTTAAACTGAAGCTAGATGCATCTTGCACTTTGCTGCAGACTTTCAAGGCCGAGTTAGAGGCATATATGAAGGCAAAACTGAAGCAAGAATCTGAGAACACCGACAATGAGAAAATACCAGATGATGTGGAAGAAACAAAGGGAACTACGAACTCCATTCAAGCCATAGATTCAACCAGAATGGCGCTTGAAGAAGTGAAGTCTAGTATTGAGAAAGCCAAAGACGAGGTTAACTGTCTTAGTGTCGCAGCTTCATCCCTCAAGACTGAGCTTGACGCAGAGAAAGCAGCACTTTCCACCTTAAGACAGAGGGAAGGCATGGCGTCCATAGCAGTTTCTTCTCTTGAAGCTGAGCTTGATAGAACAAGACAAGAACTGGAAGTGGTCCGGATGAAGGAAAAAGAAGCTAGAGAGAAGATGGTGGAGCTGCCCAAATTAATGCAACAAGCAGCTCAGGAGGCAGATCAAGCTAAATCAGTTGCTCAGATGGCACGAGATGAACTACGGAAGGCCAAGGAGGAAGCGGAGCAAGCAAAAGCTGCTTCAAGCACCACACAGATCAAATTGCATGCGGTTCTTAAGGAAACAGAGGCTGCCAAAGCATCAGAGAAGCTGGCAATGGCAGGAGTTAAGGCATTGCATGAGAGTGAGCAGGCTGCAGGCATGGGGGGCGTGGACTCCCCTGCTGGTGTGACCCTTCCGTTAGATGAGTACTCAACTCTAAGCAAAACAGCCCATGAAGCAGAGGAGCTTGCGCACGAGAGGGTTGCAGCTGCCCTCGCGCAAATTGAAGTGGCCAAGAAATCAGAGCGAAGTAGCATAGAGAGACTGGAGCAAACGTACAGGGAGATGGATCAGTGCAAGGAAGCCCTGAGAGTTGCTATTGAGAAAGCTGAGAAGGCGAAAGAAGGAAAATTGGGTGCGGAACAGGAGTTGAGGAAATGGAGAGCCGAACTCAAACAGCGCAGAAGAGCTACAGATGCAGCTAAAGGTACCATAAATCCTCCACCGAGGAGTTTTGAGCAGAGTAGTGAACCAAAAAGCAGTAGTAAGGAAGCAACCGATGTTCATGTCCATCCTGAACCAGAAAATGCAGAACATGATGCACCTGCTAGGAACAAGACGAAGAAGAAGAAACCACTCTTCCCACGGATTGTTCTGTTCTTGGCCAGGAAGAAGCCTCAACCTGTGAAGTAATGAGCGTGCATGGTGTATGATTGCCAGTGTGAAGATGTCTTTGTTGTACCTGTAACTCCTTTTCTCTGCAAATATAGATGTGTGAACTTCGATCTCGTAGTCTTTTGGTGGAGAAGCTCGAGATCGATTTGTGCAAACAAGTCAAAATGTGTAATCTTTTTGATGATCGAGTATTACAGGTTATAAATGAGAAGTGTGTAGAGCCACGGCTTAATTATTACTGGATGTATACACGCATACGTATTATATACATCCACGCATACGCTTATACGTACTTGCGTTTATAGACGTGAAAACATCGTACATGGGAAAAGGATGGGTTTGTTTGGGATGTGATTGCAACATGTCTTGATCCAAAGGGGCACAAATAGGGCGGCCTTTGGCGGTGTTTTCCCCGCGCAAACTCCTGTTGGATCCTATCATTGCTTCAGCTTGTGGGAGGCATCAGGACTGAGGGGGAACGGCTGTGGATCACTCCGGAAGGCGGCCCTTCCCTCCCCATTCTCTCCCTTCTCTTCCTTGACCTCGCAGTTCAGGTTTCCTTTCCAAACCCCCATTGTTTTTGCATTCTCCACTCTGTCATCAATTTACAGGTTCTGCCTCTCTTGTGTGATCGATTGGATTTGATCTGGATAATCGATGGCACGAGACATTAGTGCATCTTCTGGCGGTGGCGCTCCGTCGCCCGTCTCTTCCAATCGTGACGGCTGCAGCGCCCGGGATGAGTTGGACGCGGACGCGGACGTGGTCTGCGTTGCCGTCTCCGACCTCTCTTCCATGTCTATCTCCCCGCAGGTTGGTAAACTGTCACCGAACTAGATTGAGTGAAAGATTGAATCTTTGACTTTGACTTGGGTGGGCGATAGCGAATTAGTGTTTGATCTCTTCGTATGGACGTGTTGATTCTTCTTTTTTGCCTATTTGGTCATCACTTGCTGGTTTCCTTTGCCGAGAAGACAAACAGTTAAACTTGTTGACCCTTAAAAGTAGGACCTTTTTTGGCAGAAAGCTACCGTACTAATGGATTTGTAAAGGAGGGTCATCGGAGACTCACAAAGCCAGAAGCAAGGGAGATGATTGTTCCTGTTTTAATAGCTTAGGAAAATGATCTCATGTATCCAAATGTATAGAGATTAGTTAATCATCCTAGGGTATTAATCGACTTGGCCCAATATTGGTTATCTATTAATATATCCAATCTTTTTCCCGTGAATCAGACCTTTTTTCACATGCATACATTCCATCTTGTTTTGGTACTTCATGATGATCATTCAAGGTGGGAAACTATAATAATATAGTCAATTAGTTGAGCTATATGGATAATGTGTTGATTATGCTTGAAGATACCACGGGATTTGGTTTTTGGACCTCTATGGCCTAGCTTTCGTGGATCACTTGAGCTTAAACTTTTTTAGAGGATTGTTTGTATATAATTTTGCTAAAGAATCTGATCACAGCAGCCATTCTTGATTGAAAATCTATATGTAAAGATAACTGGAAATCATCCATTGATCTCACTCCTCTTGCCTTCATGCTCTTTAAATTTAAAATGACATAAGTGAAGCGTCAATGTAATCAATTTGTCCCACAACTTTTTGAGTATTTAAGTTAAGTTCTTATATTTATGTTATCTACGCATAGGCAGAAGGAATCATAGAAGTAGTAGTGACTTCAAATAATCTTCATATTTATATATGGAGGAGATAATAGAAAGCAAGAGAAATATGCTTGATGCAATCACTAGAGATACTGAATAATTCATTGTTTTCTTCAAGAGATTTAGTTTAGTCCTGTCTGCAATATCTCTGTGATAGAATCATTATCAGATGTATTTTCTTCCGTACTGGGGCCCTTATTGATAATCATATTGTTTCTATATCTAGATTATTTTGCTGAAAATTATAGCATTTCTGTTACCTTGTAATTATGCATACAACTCAAGTAATAGCTTTCTCTGTGCAATATAGTGACCTGGCTGAAAATGAGTTTGCAGTAGTACTAGAAAAGTTCTGCCGCTCTGCTGCGGAATGGGACCAATAAGTAGCTTTTTCCTGAATCTAGTACAGAAGCTCAAAAGTCAATTGTTATAACAGATGGCTGCCTGCTCTTGGTGCAGGAGAGGCACATCTTTTGACTGATTACCTGTAGGATATGAACTACCTACAAGAAAGTTGAATTCTTATAATTATATAACTGAAACTATTTGCATCCTCTGTTCATCATCAATTTGCTTTTCAAATTTCTCATACAAATTTGTCTGCTGTTATCAACGTCAGTGTCATTTTTATACTCTGTCTAATGCTGATCTGGTTTATAGTAGATTGTCGATACACAGTCACTAATGATTTGCAACTGTTGCTGGCTTTCTAATCTATCCTCCTTTTGTCCAGGGTCAAAGTTCTTGAACATAATAAGCTAGCTTGTGATATTGCATTTTCTTTAAAAGTATTTCCATGATGAAAATTTCAAATGACATGCTGACACAAAAATTTAAATGGTTCTAGCTTAAGAGATAATTTAAATGGAGGCCATATTACCTCTAGCTTCGAGATATTTTGACACTTTTTTAGGTTCAATTAGACATGATAATTTGTTCTTGGTGAAGTTGATTTTCTCATTTACTGGTCTTTGAGATAAATTTGACCTTTTGCCAATATCCAACACATTTGAGGCCCTTTTTAAATAATTTGAGTGTCCTACACACACATATATACACAATCCATCAATACAAAAGTAATTATGGCATAGGAATCCTAATATGTTATGAACTATTGACATGCGGCTGGAAATTTCTGACACTAATACATTTATGGCGTGGACGTGCAAGTATTTTGAAGTATATATACTTAGCTAATGAGAATTTTCTCATCTCAATGCAAATAGTGACGCTATGTTTCTCCCGTGACATGTTATGTTGAAGTTTTTTATGTTATCATTAAAAGCTTATTTTTGATGTATTGTCACGAATGGTCGTCATGTACCCATAATTAACCATTTGTCACTTTTGTATGTTTGTACGGATGCTTGACAGTATGTTTTATCTTGTTTTTGTGTGGTTTTACTTGAAAATGATAAGCAACGACAGTTCGTAGCGCTACGGTGCGATCGTTCACCACACCAGGCAAAACTATCCCAAAATGACTTCGTTTTTTCGTGCCACGACCTATTTTCTACAGACTGCATCCGTATACAAAATGTCAGTCATCTCAGACCCTTGAAACCCCCTAGGTGGCACCAGGGGGGATGGGGCTTCGGGATAGTGTTAAGCGTTGATCGGTATACACAAGTTCGTATGTTAGCTTGACGAAAACTTGCCATTGCGCTCGACACTCAATAAGCAGTTGTTTGTGGACTTGCGATCGTTCATTTTGCTTTTAAAGTTTTTGTTTTCTCTTTCCTCTCTTTTTTATCTTGCACTCAAAAGTGTTTGTTGAATCGTTTCTAAAGCTTTCCTCTTCGCGAGACGTCGAGACTTATCTACCGCTCGCTTTCGAACTAATCAACTCTCTTTTTATAGGTCATTGTTAGAACCCTTGCAGATTCTAAGCTTGAGGTTGATCTCTTTAGAGGATTAACCTCCTTGGAACTCTATAGGGGTTGTTCCTTCCTCCAAGTTGCTACTCAAAGGCTATAGAAAAGATTCATCTATTGCTTGAGAAAAGAGGATGAATACATCGCTATTTATAGTACTTCTAAACCTCAACTCCTAATAGGACTTCTACTTTTAACCAACTCCTAATAGGATTTCTACTCAAGACTCATATTTCTTTACAACTCTTAATGCTTCTCTAAGAAACAACCTCATAACCCTAGCCGGCCTCTTCACCACTTTAATATGGGTTGGCTAGGTAGGTTTTATATGAATGCCCCTCTCAATTAGGACTCTCCTAGCTAGAGTCCTAATAGACCCGTCTCTTCAAATTAGCCTTGTTCTCGAGGTTGACTGTCCAAGAATTCTGGGAATTTGATCTTCAAATCGTCATAGTTCTCCCAAGTGGCACCTTCTGCTAGTAAGTTCGCCCACTGTATTAGCACTTCAGTAGTGGGTCATCGTCGTCAAGTCACGATCCGTCGATCAATAATGGCACTCGGTTGGGTCTGGATTGATGTTTGCTTGTATGTCTGGAGTCGTAGGAAGACCTAATCTCCTTACTTGAGCTGCAGTGAGATTATCTTTTAGCAACTTCAGCATTTTGTCTCTGTCTTGTAGTTCCCTATCTACTTATTTCACTTTAGAGGTGCCCAACACATATTTTGGGATCACAAGGGGAGGTCGGCCATACAAAGCCTCATAGGGAGTACATTTTGTGGATGAATGATAAGTTGTATTATACCACCATTTAGCCTAAGGAAGCCACTTTATCCACTCTTTTGGTCGGTCATTGGTGAAGCATTTGAGGTATGTCTCCAAGCACTTGTTCACCACTTCAGTCTAGTTGTCGGTTTGTGGGTGATACGCTATACTCTTTTTCAATTTAATGCCCTGTATATGGAATAACTCTATCCAAAATCTACTCGTGAAGATGCTGTTGAGAAATCTTGGGGGCGACATCACATGCGTAGTGGAAGAACAAAAAACAAAATCCCATATTCCTAAAGAGATGTTCGTCGTCATGCGAAGATTGGTGTGCAAAATCTGTGAAACTTAAAATCGTGTATAGAGTAGATTGTGTTACCTAGGAAGATCGTATATCCATGAATCCTTGCAGATCTCTAAGAGAGGGTGAAGGAGGTCAAGCGTCCTCCTCTCTAGCGGTGATCCACACAGCAGGGCTGTGACGACGCTCCTCAAAACTCCAGACTTGCTCTAAAGTGGAGAGGGGGAGGAGAATAGGAGAGGCAATCAAATGCTCTAGCCTATGAACTATTGAATCCATCATATTTATAGAGGTCCCCTGTCAAACCCTAATGAATCCTCCCTTATTGGGTATTGGATCTGCATCCAATTACCCAAGCCTCTTAGATTAGTATATCTCTATCCAATAATCTCTCATGGGCTTTTATTGGATCTCGTCTATGAGATCCAATAATTCAGGGGCTTATTGGATATCCAATAAGATATGGGCTCCGACGGATATCTCACATCTGAACCTCTACTCATCACAACGCATACCATATTTGTGTGACCCTCTAGGCCCAATATCAAGCTAGTCGTGAGTCATACCTATCAGAACTCCTTCTGGTTCAATGAATTATTATCTTCATAATAATTCACTTAACTCATCGACTACGGACGTACTAGGCCACTACGCCGTAGTCCCCAAACGATACAGGGGAATCCAATCCATTGGACATGTTTGTCCTCAGTTACCGTGTACCTATAGTCCCTCATCCATCTAATATCCCAAAGATCGTATATCGGACATGGTGTTGTCAGACCCATACGGTTTCTACACGAGTCTCGCTCTAATCATACTCTCCCAGAGAACTCTTTCTCTCTCAATCCGAATGACCATGGTCAGGGATTTGTCTGAGCAAGAACACTTGGGATATTCCTCTCATGACACCGAGAGTGGATGATCCTCTATCGACACTCAATAACCCTCGTAAGGTTGACTATTACTCCCAATGACCGGCTATACTAGATCTGGAATATCCAAACCTATAAGTCCGATATCAAAGAATGGAGCACTCATACATGACATTCTTGGTGTCTCAAGTTTAAGGACCATATACACCACTAAGTCTACAGAATTACTGTTTGACAATAAGGCATCATCAACCATCAAGCATTCCGTAAGCGGATCAATCAGTGAACTCATTTTCTAATGAGCACCTGTACTGTATCCCTAGTGTCCCCACACAAGCAGCTATGAGGCCAACTGCATCCATCATATGGACGGGTATACAACACATCAATCTGTCCGGTTATCTTGATGCCCCTCTCGAGTAACCTATGACCGAGATTATTTAGGATCTGTGTTTAAAGGCGAATCGGTTTTATTATCGTGATCTCATCACGATCCGATTCCCATTGCACAAATTCAAGGACATCACAATATATACATGCATATATGTAATAGTTAATATAAAGTGATAAATACTAAAATATAATAAGCAAAAAGATTCCGTGTCAAGTCACACGTGCCATCACTTATGTGATTGGCTTGCTGGGCACCTATAACTAGCAATCTCCCACTTGACCTAAAGTCAATCACCTATGTCTGATCCCCATCAGACCTTTGTGATGCTCAAAGACAATCTGAGACAACGACTTTGTCACTGGATCTGCAATATTATCTTCGGATGGAACTCTTTCCACTGCTACATCTCCTCGGGTCATGATCTCTCTAATAAGCTGGAACCTCCTCAAAACACTTCCGATGAGACCTAAGTTCCCTTATTTGAGTAATCGCCCCATGGTTCTCGCAATATAAGGAATCAACTCCTCGCTACTTGGTCCGACTTCTAGATCTGTGATGAACTTCTTCATCCAAACTCCCTCCTTTACTGCCTCTGTTGTAGCAATGTACTCCGCCTCTGCGGTTGAGTCAGTAGTAGTATCTTACTTGGAACTCTTCCAGCACATTGCTCCTCCATTTAAGGTGTACACATACCCCGAATTCGACTTGCTATCATCGACATCAGACTGAAAAACTCGAGTCTGTGTAGCCTTCAACCCTGAGGCTACTACCTCCATATACTAGTAAAAGATCTTTAGTTCTTCTCAAGTACTTAAGGATACACTTTACTGCTTTCCAATGCTCCAAGCTTGAATCCGCCTGATACCTGCCCGTGACACTCAGAGCATGCACTATATCAGGCCTGATACATAGCATGACATACATGATAGACCCCATTGCTGATGCATAGGGTATCCTATTCATGTTTGCCCTTTCTTCAGGAGTCTTTGGGGACATACTCCTAGAAAGCGATATCCCATGTCTCATCGGTATGAGACCTCTCTTGGAATTTTTCATGCTAAACCTTTTGACAATGGTGTTTATGTACTTGGATTGGGACAAGCCAAGCATTCTCTTGGATCTATCTCTATAGATTTGAATCCCTAAGATATAGGATACTTCCCCTAAGTCCTTCATGGAGAAGTGTCTAGGTAACTAAGCCTTTACTATGGATAACATTCTTACATTATTCTCAATGATCAGGATGTCATCCACATATAACACCAAAAAGGTGATAGCGCTCCCACTTACCTTCATGTACACACAAGGCTCATCTTCGTTCTTAACGAAGTCATAAGATTTGATTGCTTTATCAAATCTTATATTCCAACTTTGGGAAGCTTGCTTTAGTCCATAAATGGATCTAAGCAACCTACACACCTTATTTAGGCAGTCCTTGGACACGAATCCCTCGGGTTGTATCATATATACCTCCTCGAGATTCTCATTAAGGAATGTGGTTTTCACATCCATCTGTCAGATCTAATAATCATAGTGTGCTCTAATAGCCAATAGAATTCGGATGTATTTTAGCATTGCTATAGGTGAGAAGGTTTCATTATAGTCAACACATTGCCTTTGACGATATCCCTTAGTCACTAGCCTTGCTTTATAGGTCTCTACCTTTCCATCTACTCTAATTTTTTTCTTAAAGATCCACTTACAATCGATGGGTACAATACCCTCGAGCGCATCAACTATGTTTCAAACCTTATTGGAGTACATGGAATCCATCTCAGAATTCATGGCTTATTGCTACTTCCCAGAGTCTATACTCATAATAGCCTCCATGTAGGTTTGAGGATCAATATCCTCAACATCCTCTCCTTCAATATGTCTCACATGTCTCTCAAGAGGATGAGATGCTCTACTGGACCTACTTAAAGTTGGAACTTATGTATTAGGTACTTGAACAGACTCGGGCTGTAGAGTGGTGCTTGAGCTAGGTTCTCTAACTTCACTCAACTCTACCATGCTCCCACTGTCTCCGCCAAGAATATGTTCATTCTCAAGGAACACTGCTCTCTTGGCTACAAAGACCTTTTGGTCCTCGAGATGATAGAAATAATATCCATAAGTTTCCTTAGGGTATCCCACGAACTGGCACCGCTCTGTCCTCGATTCCAACTTATCGGGGTTGTGTCTTTTAACGTGGGCAGGGTAGCCCCAAATTTTAACAACCATAAGATCGGACTTCTTCCCTTTTCACATCTCATATGGTATATACACTAACGACTTAGTTGGAACTCTATTTAGAAGGTAAGCTGCGGTCTCTAGGGCATATCTCTAGAATGAGATGGGTATGTCAGCGAAACTCATCATGGACCATATCATGTCTAACATCGTACGATTTCTCCTTTCAGACACACCATTGAGCTGAGGTGTATAAGGAGGTATCCATTGGGATAATATCCTATGGTCGTTAAGGAACTGAGTAAACTTTATACTTAAGTATTTACCTCCTCGATCTGATCGAAGAGTCTTGATATTTTTTCCAGTCTGGTTCTCCACTTCATTTTTATACTCTCTGAATTTCTCAAAGGTCTCAGACTTATACTTCATTAAATACAGACATCCATACATTGAGAAATCATCAGTAAAGGTAATGAAGTAGGAGTAACCACCAATGACATGAGTTGACATGGGTTCATATACATCACTATATATGAGTTCTAGTAGCTTAGTGGCTCTCTCTCTAGTTCCACTAAATGGAGAGTTGGTCAGTTTTCCACGAAGGCAAGGCTCACAAGTTGTATATGACTCATAGAAGAATGGATCTAGATATCCATCCTTTAGCAACTTTTGAATCCCTTCATTATGGATGTGACCTAGCCTAGAATACCACAAGTATGCATTATTCACCTCATCTCGTTTCCTCTTAGATACACTTACATTCATAATATATGGAGTAGTGTCTAGCATAAACAAACCTTTATGCAATATTCCTCTCGCCAATCTCATCGGCTTTGCCAGAATCTACAACAAATTGTAGATGTGATAAGCAATACTAGTATCCAATACCAATGTGTTATCATAAGAGTCTGACAAATGGAGACTGATTATGAATGTACCTGAAGTTTCTCTAAGCTTCTGTTTCGCCCTGTTTGCATGGTACTCTTTGCGGTTACTCTTCTAGTGCCCATCTTTGCCACAGTGGAAGCACTGGCCTTTGTCCTTTGTCGGGTCTTTCTTAGCAACCTTTGCTTTACCTGGTCTACCCTTGCCCTTGCCCTTATTAAGGGACTTTTCTGCTTTCCTTTTCTTTCTTGTCTCACTAGCGTAGAGAACTACTGGCTTCTCCTTTTTGATAGTGCTCTCTACCTCTCTTAACATATTGAGGAGCTTTGGAAGAGTCACCTCAAGTTTATTCATATTAAAATTTATTATGCACTGTGAAAAAGAATATGGTAGGGATTGAAGCACAATGTCCATACATAAATCATCCTCTAGGACTATTCCTAGACCTGTGAGTTTCTCTATCTACTCAATTATCTTTAAGACATGGTTCTGAATTGGTATCCCTTCAGTCATCTAGTGCGAAAGAGGCTCTTGGATATCTCATATCGCTGAGTCCTTCTTTGTTCCTCAAATAGTTTGCTGACATATAGGAGAATGAATCTAGCATCCATCTTTTTATGTTGTCTCTGTAACTCAAGAGGCATAGAACCTAACATGTAACACTGAGCAAGAGTAGAGTCATCAATGCACTTCATGTAGCGAGCGATCTCATCCTCGCTTGCCCCTTCCTCGGGCATAGGTACATTGTATCAAGGATGTACATGATTTTCTCCGTCGTGAGAATAATTCTCAAGTTGCGGAGCCAATCCGTATAATTTGGACCAGTGAAGCGATTGACATCAAGCATGCCATGTAAGGGATTTGAAAGCGTCATTTTTTGAAAACAAAGATGTAACAGAAATGAATAACATGTAGATTTTACAAAAATAAATAATCAAGATATGAACTTCTATCTTAATATGCTCCCACTATTTTATTGGCAAGTCACGCGACACTCTCAGCACGTGAAATGAAAGTCTCTGGTAGACTTCTAGTAGGGATCAGGATCCAATCAGCATTTTAGTGTAACCTCGAGGGACTCGACCAATCACACTAAGCCCAAAAGGTAGGCAACTCTTGCCTATCACAACTCTTTGTGATTCCCATCCTATTCGGCTTTCGAATCACCATGGTCTCGAGGGACTCGACCAACCATGATGCTCGGTTAAGTCAACACCATCGTTACAAGATGAGTTTGATTCGATGATATATCCTCAAGGGACTCGACCAAGCATACCATATCCTTAGGTCACCGGTGACATCTCTATGTCATAGGCAAGATAGCGAATCGCGATATAGGTGAGCCTCGAGGGACTCGACCAACTCAACCTACACCGGGAATCGGTCCCTACCTATAACGATGGAAGGCCACG
>LVTN01000421.1:210558-223114 GCA_001649415.1 Musa itinerans | reverse complement strand
TCCTCCGCAGGTGGTTCGTCCTGCGGGCGCCTTTGCCCGCGGGGGTTGCTCCCGCAGCCACCGCCCGTGTCGGCGGTTGTCCCTGCGGTCGGCGCTGCAGGCGGCGGCCGCCCCTACGGGCCGCTCGCCCACCCTTGTGGGCAGACCAGCCGCAGGCAGCGCCTGAGGGTTGCCAGTCCCGTCGGCTGCAAGCCTGCTGCATGGAGGCCATCGGCCGGCAGTTGCAGGCACAACGCCTACGCGTGCGTCGGCACTGTGCTGCCTTCCTACGGCTGCATGCACGTAGATCGAGGGCAACAACTTTTGTTGCCCTTGCTCGCTTTTGCATCAACGATTTTGACATCAAAAGCTTCTCCAAAACACAATGCACGCAGTTCAAAACCAATCTATTACATGAATAACCTGGCTCTGATACCATTGTTGGGAAATCTTGGAGGCGACATCACATGCGCAGCGGAAGAACAAAAAACAAAATCCCTTATTTCCAAAGAGATGTTCGTCGTCGTGCGAAGATTAGTGCACAAAATCCGCGAAACTTAAAACTGCGTATAGAGTAGATTGTGTTACATTGGGAGATCGTATATCCCCAAATCCTTGCAGATCTATACGAGAGGGTGAAAAAGGTCAAGCGTCCTCCTCTCTAGCAGTGAACCACATAGTAGGGCTGCGACGACGCTTCTCAAAACTCCAGACTTGCTCTGAGGTGGAGAGGGGGAGGAGAATAGGAGAGGCTAGCAAAGGCTCTAGCCTATGAATCACTGAATCCCTCATATTTATAGAGGTCCTATGTCAAACCCTAATGGATCCTCCCTTATTGGGTATTGGATCTGCATCAAAATACCCAAGCCTCTTAGATTAGTGGATCTCTATCCAATAATCTCTCATGAGCTTTTATTGGATCTCGTCCATGGGATCCAATAATTCATGGGCTTATTGGATATCCAATAAGATAGGGGCTCCGGCGGATATCTCATATCTGAACCTCTACTCATCGCAACGCCTACCATATGTGTGTGACTCTCTAGGCCCAATATCGAGCTGACCATGAGTTAGACCTTTTAGAACTCCTTCTAGCTTAGTGAATTATTATCTCCATAATAATTCACTCAACTCATCGACTACGGACGTACTAGCCCACTACGCCGTAGTCCCCAAACGATACAGGGGAATCTAATTCACTAGACTTGTCTGTCCTCAGTTACCGTGTACCTATAGTCCCTCATCCATCTAATATCCCAAAGACCGTATACCGGGCATGGTGCTGTCAGACCCATACGGTTTCTACTCGAGTCTCGCTCTAATCGGACTCTCCCATAGAACTCTTTCTCTCTCAATTCGAATGACCTTGGCTAGGGATTTGTCTGAGCAAGAACACATGAGATATTCCTTTCATGACACTAAGAGTGGATGATCCTCTATCGACACTCAATAGCCCTCGTAAGGTTGACTACCACTCCCAATGACCGACTGTACTGATCTGGGACATCTAAACCTATAAGTCCGGTATCAAAGAATGGAGCACTCATATAGGACATCCTTGGTGTCTCAAGTCTAAGGACCAAATACACCATTGGGACTATAGACTCACTGTCTGACAATAAGGTATGATCAACCATCTAGCATTCCGTAAACGGATCAATCAGTGAACTCATTCTCCAATGAGCACCTGTACCGTATCCCTAGTTTCCTCACATGAGCAGCTATGAGACCAACTGCATCCATCATATGAACGGGTATACAGCACACCAGTCTGTCCGATTATCTCGATGTCCCTCTCGAGTAACCTATGACCGAGATTATTTAGGATCTGTGTTTAAAGGTGAATCGGTCTTATTATCGTGATCTCATCACGATCCGATTCCCATTGCACAGATCTAAGGACATCATAATATATACATGCATATATGCAATAGTTAATATAAAGTGATAAATGCCAAAATATAATAAGCAAAAAGATTCCGTGTCAAGTCACACGTGCCATCACGGACGTGATTGGCTTGCTGGGCACCTATGACTATCAGATGCAAGTAGAATTTGGCACAAGCACAATGCGTCCCTTATAGCGCAATTCTTTTGAGTCCCAATTGTAATGAGCCATGGAGTTTGGTGCTTCCTCTAATTTTTTTATGATCTTACTAGTCTTCGAATCTTCCTTCCATTCCCTCTTAATATCCTTAAGGAAGTCGCTGGTCGGAAGTGAAATGGCTAAAAATTCAACTTGCTCGGGTAGCTGCGAAAGCGCATCTACAATAACATTCTCTTTCCCCTTTTTGTAAGTTATTTCATAATTATATACAAGAAGCTTTGTTACCCATTTTTGTTGCTCAGCGGAAGGTATCTTCTACTCCAAGAAATATTTTAGGCTTTTATGGTCGCCCGATGAAGTACGGTCTCCACTTGGCCCGCATGCACAATCGCGAGCATATCTTTATCGTAAATAGTCATCTTAAGATGGGAAGGAGATAACGCCTTACTGGTATAAGCAAGGGGGCGGTCATCTTGCATTAGTACAACACAAATTCTGACTCTGGAGGCATCGACTTCATTAACAAAAGTCTTTCCGAAGTCGGGTAGTGCTAGTATGGGCGTTGTCGTCATTGTGGCTTTAAGTTCGTTGAAGGCAGTGGTGGCTTTGTTCGACTATTAGAAATACGATACCATGTATTTATCAATAAAAATGATGTCAAGGCATGATATCCATTTTCAAGTCCAATGATGATGGACAATCATCATTTTCAAATATAATACAAATTTCAAATATGAAATTTAGCAAAATGATAATTCTTGATAAAAGATAACAATTCATCATCCGAAGGCATTATATCAATTGTGAATAGCAAGTTAAACTCATGATGCCTTATCATACTGATAAACAATTATCAAGCATTCGTGAAACATTTCAAGTATCTACAATGCATATGAAATACATTTTGATATGTTTCAAGCATTTGTGATGTGTTGCGATGTATTTGATGATTTTAATTATATTTCAAGCATTCGCAAGCATTTACGATAAGATACATTTATCTCAAACATTCATAATGCCAATTTGTCATCAATTTGTCACATTTCTCCCTCTTTGTCATCAACAAAAAGGAGAACAATTCAACAATGCAAGTGTGGTAAAAATTCTAGCAAGTTTCACATTAATTTATCCAAACCATAAAGGAAGATAAGCAAAAACTTTTTTTGGATAAGTTAACATTTTTACTCAAGGGCTTTTTTTTTTGTTCTTCTTTAGATGTGTAAGTTTTTTTCTTCCTTTATCGTAAAAATAAGAAGAAGAGGAAGAATAATAAGTGAAATGATTTATCTATTAAGAACCAAATTTATGAAATGATTTGAACCAAGTCAAATTCAAAACAATAAGTGAGCTTCATTAAATCACGCTTCAAAATTTTTAACAAAGAGAAGAGATTCATGAAAAGGATCAAGATATTCATACGAAATTAAATCCCCATTCTTGCAAGTGATAATCTCATACTCAAAATTCATAAAAATTCTTCTTTCACGAGAAGAGTAAGGAAGAATTCATGGGAAGGGAGAATTATATGAAAAAGAAATCCATGAATAAGACTTCATAAATCAAATCCATTTCTTATTAAAAATTCATAAGAGTGAAATTCGTGAAAGATGTATTTATCAATGAACTCCATGAGTGAAGGGACTAAGTGTATAAAAAATTATTAAGTTTGTATGAACTAAATTTGATACCAAGTAGATTGATATTCCGGATTTCATGAAAGCCTTAAAAAAAAAAGAGAAAATCTGGAAAAGATATTCATCAAAATCATGCATTCGGACAATTTAACATCCATAACTCCCTTTTAATGAAATCAAATTGTTCTTCATTTAAAGGTTTTGTAAAGATATCGGCCAGTTGATGTTTCGTATTAATGAATTCTAATATTACATCATGATTATTAACATGATCTCGTATAAAGTGATGCCTAATGTCAATATGTTTAGTTCTAGAGTGTTGAATAGAATTTTTGTTAAACATATTACACTTGTGTTATCATATTTTATGAGAATATTCTTAAGATAAATTATATAATCTTCTAATGTATTTTTCATCCATACGACTTGTGCACAACATGCACTAGCTGCTATGTATTCAGCTTTAGTTGTAGATAGTGCAATCGAGTTTTGTTTCTTGGAACACCAAGAGACAAGTGCATGACCTAAGAATTGACATGTTCTGGATGTGCTTTTTCTATCTATTCTACATCCAGCAAAATCCGCATCAGCATAAGCAATTAATTCAAAGTTTTCAGATTTTGGATACCATAATCCTAGATTAGTGGTTCTTTTAAGATATCTAAGAATTCTTTGAACTACTTTAAGATAAGATAACTCAGGATTAGATTGAAATCTAGCACAAAGTCGTACGCTAAACATGATGTTCGGTCTAGTTGCGGTGAGGTATAGTAAACTACCTATCATACCTCTATAAGCTTTTTGATCAAAGTTTTCTCTACTTTAGTCAATGTCTAACTTAGTGGAGGTACTCATAGGAGTATTGATAGCCTTTGAACTATCTATATTAAACCGTTTTAACAAGTCTAATATATATTTTGTTTGATTAAGAAAAATACCATCACTAAGTTGTTTGATTTATAAGCCTAAAAAGAAAGTTAGTTCACCCATTAAACTCATTTCAAACTTTTAGAGAAATTATTTTGGATAAGAAAGGAGCGAAGTCTCTCATACTAAGCCCTTGGGGCTTGTTTTAATCCATAGAGAGCTTTAGTCAATTTAAATATATGATTCGGTAAATTATCATTCTCAAATCTGGGAGGTTGTTCAACATAAACTTCTTCGGAAATAAAGCCATCAAAAAAAGTACTTTTAATATCTATTTAAAATAATTTAAAATTATTACTACTAGCATAGGCAAGGAGCATCCTTATGACTTCTAATCGTGCCACAGGAGCGAAGGTTTGTTCATAATTGATACATTTTTTTTTGTTGAAACCCTTGGCCACTAATCTAGCATTGTTTCTAACCACGGTACCAAATTCATCTTGCTTATTTCTAAAGACCCATTTAGTACCAATAACTAAATGGTCATTTGGCCTCAGAACAAGCTTCCACACCTCATTTTTCTCAAATTGGTTCAACTCTTTTTGCATTGCGATAACCCATGAATCATCTTTCAAGGCCTCGTTAATGCATTTAGATTCAATTTAAGAAAGAAAAGCGGCGTTGACACAAAAATTCTTAAGAGAAGAACGAGTTTGAACCCCTTTTGATGTCTCCTATGATTAGCTCCTTAGGATCAGCATCTACGTACTTTCATTTCTTGGGTAAGGATGTTTCAGAAGAAGATGCATCCAAGTTGCTAGTTGAAGGAGAAGGTTCATTTAAATTCAAAGCATCAAAATTAAGATCATCATCAAACTCATTTTTCTTAAATTCGAAAACTTCATTAAAGACAACATGAATAGACTCTTCTATAACCAAAGTTCTTTTGTTAAAGATACGAAAAACTTTAGAAATAGAAGAATGACCAAGAAAAATCCCTTTATCGGATTTTGCATCAAACTTTCCTAAGGCATCTTTTTCATTCAAGATAAAACATTTACAACCGAAAACTTTAAAATATGAAACGTTGGGTTTTTTGTTGTTCCATAATTTATAAGGAGTTTTGGAAAGTAATGGTCTTACTAGAACCCTATTCATAACATAGCATGCTGTATTAACGACTTCAACCCAAAAATATTTTGGTAGGCTATATTCGTTCAACATGGTTCTTGTCATTTCTTATAAATTTTTATTTTTTCTTTATACTACTCCATTTTGTTGAGGATTTCTCGGAGTAGAGAAATTATGGTTGTATCCATTAGATTCACAAAAATTTTGAAAATCACGGTTTTGAAATTCGCCATCGTGATCACTTCGAATTAATGAAATCATAAAGCCTTTTTCATTTTAAATAAGTTTACAAAACTTTGAGAAAGACCTAAAGCAATCACTTTTGTATGCTAAGAAGTACGTCTAAGTGTATCTACTATAATCATTTATGATTACAAAGGTGTATTTGCTATCTCCTAAGCTTGATATATCAATTGATCCAAAGAAATCAATATGGATCAATTGCAATAGTCTAGAAGTGCTTATTTGATTCTTTGGTTTGAAACTATATTTTATTTGTTTTCCTAGTTGACATGCATCACACACATTATCTTTAACAAACTTAATGTTAGGAATACCTTTTACAAGTTTTTTAAATGAGATTTGAGAGATTAGTTTCATGTTAGCATGACCTAATCTCCTATGCCAAAGTCAAGCATCGCCATTCAAAACCGAAAAATACATTTCAATACAAAGATTATCAATATCAATAGTGTACACATTATTTTATTTTAGGGCAATCATAGAGGTGTTTTTGTATGGTTGTTCAATAATGCAAGCATTGGATTCAAATCTAATAACATATTCTTTATCACATAATTGACTAATGCTCAAAAGATTATGCTTTAAGTCATCAACCAACAACACATCTTTAATCAAAAAGTTGGATTTGTTACCTATGGTTCATTTGCCAATGATTTTACCCTTGTTGTTGTCTCCGAAGGTAACATACCCTTCGTCTAGGCTAGTGAGCTTAGAGAATTGAGATGGATCTCCGGTCATGTGCCTTGAGCATCCACTATTAAGGTACCATCTCTTGCTCCTAGCTTGTGATGGTAAACATTTCTACAAAAAAGGATGATTTTTAGGTACCCATTTGACCTTGGATGCCTCAAAAATCGATCGACTTAACTTATCATTTTGCATGGAGTTCTTTACAGTTTCTTTAGGAACCCAAATCAATTTGTGTGACTACATCTTTTAAACGGACATTGATAAATAATATATCGAAATTTGCAACAAAAGTTGCATTTGTTTCGGGGTGAAACATGCAAAGTTGGGCCTTTAACAAAGATAATTGAATTTTTATGAGTGTTACTCACAAAGCCGATTCTATCTCTTCTATGAACATGATTCTTACTTGCAAGAATCATGTTTAAGGATTTGCTATCTATTTCAAATTTTTCTAAGGTTTTATGTAGTTGTAAATTCTCCTTTTTAAGCGTTTCTAATTCATCACATTTTGTGCATGGAGTTAAACTATCATCATGCTCAATTTTTAATCTATCAAAATCACTAACAAGAGAAACATGCTCTTTTTTTAATAATTTATATTTTTTACTAACTAATTTACATTCATCAAATAAATCATGAAAAGTACTTAGTAATTCATCAAAAGATAAATTTGCATCTAATGAACTACTTACCTCATCTTCGATAGCCATTATTGTGTAGTGAGCAACTTGCTTTGTGTTGGTTGGCTCCTCATATAACTTATTCTTTCTTGGATTCAATTTTATTTTTAGTGTCATTTTTAAATTTACTCATTTTTATGAATTTTTTGAACTTTCTTATCAAGAGTGCCAAGTCATTATCATAGTCCTCATCACTTGAATTTTCTTTCAAGTGGTCTTCATGAGTTCTTAGTGTTATATCCTTCATGTTCTTTGGAAGGTTGTTCTCAAGCTTTTCATGAGCATTGCAAGTCATCTCATAGGTCATTAGTGATCCGATAAGTTCTTCGAGAGAAGAGTTATTTAAATCCTTAACCTCTTGAATGACTGTTACTTTAGGGTCCAAACTCTTTGGAATGGATCTCGAGATTTTATTAATAAGTTCAAAGTTCGAAAAATATTTGCCGAGAGCTTTTAAACTATTGACGACATCCGTAAAATGAGTGTACATGCCAACAATAGTTTTGCTTGGCTTCATCCGAAATAATTCATAAGTATGAACTAAAATATTTATCTTTGACTCCTTTACTCTACTAGTGCTTTCGTGAGTAATTTTGAGTGTGTGCCAAATATCAAAAGCCGTTTCACAAATAGATACTCGATTGAACTCATTTTTATCTAAAGCACAAAACAAGACATTCATAGCCTTGGCATTTAAAGTGAAAGTCTTCTTCTCCAACTCATTCCAATCGTTCATTGGAAGCGAAGATTTTTGAAAGTCATTTTCCACAATGTTCCATAACTCAAAATCCATTGAAATTAGAAAGATTCTCATTCTAGTCTTCCAATATGTGTAATCTGTCCCATTGAACATGGGTGGACGTGTAATTGAATGACCCTCTTGATTCCTAACAAAAGCCATTTCTCTTGGGTTTTAAACCAAATTAAGAGTAACCGTACTCTGATTCCAATTGTTAGGATCAAGAGCGGCACTAAGAGGGGGGGGGGGGGAATTAGTACAGCGGAAAAAATCATCAGTTTTGTAAATTTTTCATTCGTTGAAAATCGATCTCGAAAAGTTCTTGACTTTTAAATAAATGAACTAGCAATTAACTTAGAAAGTAATGGTAGTAATAAATAGTAGAATGGAAATGAGCACACCAGAATTTATAGTAGTTCGGTCGTTGTAACCTACATCTACTTTCGATTCCTCCTCTGTCGAGGTCACCAATGTCCACTAATGGTCTTCCTTCAATAGGCGAAGACCAACCACATCTTTATAATGCTTTCTCCTTTTCATGGGTTTAGAAGTTAATCCTTACAAGCCTCACACCTCTCTTGAATGATCACAACACTTAGAAAGGGAGGAGGACTCTTTTCACTTTTACAACACTTTCATACCTCAAGATTTCAATATTTTGTTCACACTTTCATGCCCTTTTATGCAGAAAAGGGTGGGGTATTATAGGCTCCAATGGCTTCAGAATTGGAGCCAAAAAGTGTCACTTCCCCGGATTTCAGGGTACTAGCGGTACCACCGCCATTATTGGGCGGTACTACCACCTGTAGATTGATACTAGGAGGTACCATCGCTCAATCCGGGTGGTACCACCGCCTGACAGCATTAATTGTCGATGATACCACCGCCTAGACCACTTGGGAGACTGCGTCCCAAGCGGTGCCACCGCCGGTCGTGACTTCAAGTGCTGAATGGGCTATTCAACGGGCCCAATTCATTCATATTAAGGGCCCAATTGGCCCTTAATTGAGTTAGTGGGATTACTTCCCAATCCTAACTCAACTTAAGGTCTAACTATGATAATTAAGATATTTAATGAAGCATTCTTGGCCTAGTATGTCAATTGTTCTTCCAGCGAGCTTCCGGTGATCTTCTAGCGAACTTCCGGCGAACTTTCGACGATCTCTCGGTAATGTTCCGATAGACTTCTAGCAAGCTCCTAGACTTCACGACGATCTTCTTGGCAAGTTTTAATGAGCTTCTTTGGCAAGCTCCTAAACTTTTCGGTTAATTCTGGTAGAACTTCCGATGAACGTTCGGACTTTCGACGAACTCTCGAACTCCCAATGAGATCTTGATCTTAACTTCGACTCAACATCTGATTTATGTCTTACCGCTATCGTAGTTAATCCTACACACTTTTCTCAATATATAGATTAGATCAAATAATTTATCAATTGATTTTTAGACTTGAGACACCAAGGATGTCCTGTATGAGTGCTCAATTCTTTGATACCAGACTTATATGTTTGGATGTCTCAGATCTAGTACAACCGGTCATCGGGAGTGGCAGTCGACCTTACGAGGGCTATTGAGTGTCGATAGAGGATTATCCACTCTCGGTGTCATGAGACGAATATCCTATGTGTTCTTGCTCAGACAAATCCCTGGACAGGGTCATTCGGATTGAGGGAGAAAGAGTTCTCCGGTAGAATCCGATTAGAGCGAGACAAGTAGAAACCGTATGGGTCTGACAGCACCATACCCAGTATACGGTCTCTAGGATATTAGATGGATGAGGGACCATAGGTACATGGTAACTGAGGATAGACAGGTCTAATGAATTGGATTCCCTTGTATCGTCTGGGGACTACGGCATAGTGACCTAGTACGTCCGCAGTCGATGAGTCGAGTGAATTATTATAATAATTCACCGAGCCAGAAGGAGTTCTGATAGGTATAACTCACGGCTAGCTTGATATTGGGCCTAGAGGGTCACACACATATGGTAGGCATTACGATGAGTAGAGGTTCGAATATGAGATATCCGCCGGAGCCCCTATCTTATTGGATATGCAATAAGCCATTGAATTATTGGATCCTATGGATGAGATCCAATAAGAGCCCATAAGAGATTATTGGATAGAGATCCACTAATCTAATAGGCTTGGGTAGTTGGATGGAGATCCAATACCCAATATGGGAGGATCCATTAGGGTTAAGTTGATAGGGGACCTCTATAAATAGGAGGGATTCAGTGGTTCATAGGCTAAAGCCTTTGCTTGCCTCTCATATTCTCCTCCCTCTCTCTACCTCACAGTAGGCCTGGAGTTTTGAGGAGCATCATCGCAGCCCTACTGTGTGAATCACCACTAGAGAGGAGGGCGCTTGACCTCCGTCACCCTCTCCTAGAGATCTGTAGGGAAATAGGGATATACGATCTCCCTAGGTAACACAATCTATTTTATACGCAGTTTAGTTCGCGGATTTTTTTTGCGTACTAATCTTCGCACGACGACGAACATCTGTTTGGGAAATTGGGGATTTTGTTTTCTGTTCTTCTACTGCGCATGTGATGTCGCCCCCAAGATTTTTCAACAGTGGTATCGGAGCCAAGTTGTTCATGCGAAAGATTGGTTTTGAACTACGTGTGTTGTGTTTTAGAAAAGCTTTTGGCGTCAAAATCGTTGACGCAAAAGTGAGAAAGGGTAGCAATAGTTGCTTCCCTTGCTGTCGTCGCAGATGGCAGCGCTACCATCTGCGTGCAGGCAGGTAGCTTGCAGCGGCAGCCGCAAGGCCGGTTGCGTGCAGGCATGGCCGTAGGCATGACGGCCACCTGCGCGTGGGCACTGCCCAGCGTCAGGTGTCAAGCGGTAGTACCGCCCAATAATGGCGGTGGTACCGCCAGTACCCCGGAAATCTGGGATGAGACACTTTTTGGCTCCATTTTTGAAAGCCATTGGGGTCTATAAATACCCCACCCTTTTCTGCATGAAAGGACAAAAAAGTATTGAGATAATCTTGAGTTATTGGGGTGTAAAAGTGTTGTAAACAAGTGCTAGAGTCCTCCTCCTCCCTTTCTAAGTTTTGAGATCATTCAAAAGAGGTGTGAGACTTATAAGGGTTCTTTCCTAAACCCGTGAAAAGGAGAAAGCGCTGTAAAGAGGTGGTTGGTCTTCACATATTGAAGGAAGGCCTTTAGTGGATGCTGGAGACCTTGTCGGAGGAGGAATCTGAAGGTGGATGTAGGTCACATTGACCGAACCACTCTAAATTCTGGTTTACTTTTCATTTGTGCATTTTACATTACTGCAAATCTCCTTAATCCTCTCTTGCACTTTTACGAAATCTTTCAAGTTCATAATCTCTCAGAAACGTTTTGAATCGAAATCATTTTCATCGGAATCAGTTTTAATAGAAACGAACATTTTTATGAAATCGGGAAAGTTTTCTATTGCACTCTTAGTGCCGCTCTTGATTCTAACAATTGGTATCAGAGCAAGGTTCACTCTCATTTGGTTTTAAACCCAAGAGAGATGGCATTTGCCGGCAATCTAGAGGGTCATTCAATTACACGTCCGCCCATGTTCAATGGGACGGATTATGCATATTGGAAGACTAGAATGAAGATCTTCATAATTTCAATAGATTTTGAGCTATGGAACGTTGTCGAAAAAGTCTTCTCTTCCAATGAATGATTGGAATGAGTTGGAGAAGAAGACTTTTGCTTTAAATGCTAAGGCTATGAATGCCTTGTTTTGTGCATTAGATAAAAACGAGTTTAATTGAGTATCGATTTGTGAAATGACTTTTGATATTTGGCACACACTCGAAGTGACTCATGAAGGCACTAGTAGAGTGAAGGAGTCAAAAATCAATCTTTTAGTACACACCTATGAGTTGTTTCGAATGAAATCGAGTGAGACCATTGGAGACCTATACATTCGATTTACGGATGTCGTCAATGGTCTAAAAGGACTTGGTAAAAGTTTCTCGGATTTTGAACTTGTTAATAAGATTTTAAGATTCCTTCCAAAAAGTTGGGACCCTAAAGTAACGGCCATTCAAGAGGCCAAAGATCTAAATAATTTTCCTCTTGAAGAACTAATTGGGTCACTAATGACCTATGAAATGACATGTAAAGCTCATAAAGAGCTTGAGGACACCCTTCCAAAGAATAGGAAGGATATGGCATTGAAAACATAAGAAGACCACTTGAAAGAAAACTCAAGTGATGAGGACTTTGATGGTGATGTGGCACTCTTAACAAAGAAGTTCAAAATATTCATAAAAAAAATAAATTTAAAAATGATACTAAAAATAAATTTGAACCTAAGAAAGAATAAGTGATATGTTATGAATGCAAGAAGCCGGAACACTTCAAGAGTGAATGTCCCCAAGCAAAGAGGAGGCAACCAAAGAAGAAGGCTCTCAAAGCTACATGGGGTGACTCGAGTGCTTCCGAAGAAGAGGAGCCAACCAACACCGAGCATGTTGCTCACTATGCACTAATGACTATTGGAGATGAGGTAACAAGTTCATTAGACGCAAATTTAACTTTCGATGA
>LVTN01000421.1:180080-195548 GCA_001649415.1 Musa itinerans | reverse complement strand
GGGCAGTAGCTATGTAGGAGGTTTGCAGTAATGATAAAGTGCTCAAAGTAAAGGCAAACCAGAGATTTAGAGTGGTTCGGTTAGTCTTGACCTACTCCACTTTTGGCTTCCTCCACCGACGAGGTTACCGATGTCAACTAGAGGCCTTCCTTCAATAGGCGAAGGCCAACTGCCCTTTTATAGTTTCACTCCTTTTGACGGGCTCAGGAGACAACCCTTACAGAACCTTTCTCTCCTCTTTTTACAACTCAAGACTTGAAGAACAGAAAGAGGAGAACTTTTGGACTTAACACAAATTTGAGCTCTTAGAATCACAGAAAAGATCAAGAATTCGGTGTAGGTCTGTTTCTTTTTAGTGCTGAATGGGTGGGGTATTTATAGGCCCCAACCCAGTTCAAATTTGGAGCTCAAAACGATCAAATCCTGGAATTCCGGGATCAGGCGGTTGCACCGCCTGGCAGAGCTCGAAGACTGAGCCCTGGGCGGTTCAACCTCCTGACAGGGGCGGTTGCACCTCCTGCCAGAGCTCGAAGACTGAGCTCAGGCGGTTCAACCGCCTGTCAGGGGCGGTTGCACCGCCCAGCCAGAGCTCGGAAACTGAGCTCAGGCAGGTCCACCACCTGTCAGGGGCGGTTGCACTGCCCAGCCAGAGCTCGGAGACTGAGCCCTGGGCGGTGCCACCGTTGGCCAAAAATCTGGGTTTGAATGGGCTGATCCATTGGCCCAATTTGGGTCTTTCAAGGGCCCAATTGCCCCAAGATTAAGTTGATGGGATCACCTCTCATTTCTAACTTAATCAACGTGCTAACTACGATATTTCTTAAGACATTTACTGCAACTTGCTCCGGTGCGTCAATCGCTTCTTCCGGCGAGCTTCCGGCGATCTTCCAGCGAACATTCGACGAACCTTCGACGATGCTCCTGCGGACTTTCGGCAAACTCCTGGACTTGCGACGATCCACTTGGTGAGTTCCGACGAGCTTCTTTGGCAAGCTCTTGGACTACTCGGATTTGTTCCTGCAGAATCTTCGACGACCGTCCGGACTTCCGTCGAACTCTTGAACTCCCAACGTGATCATAGTCTTAACTCCGACGCAACTCCTGCTGCATATCTTACTTTCATCGTAGTTAATCCTGTACACTTATCTCAATATATGGATTAGATAACAAATGACAATTGACTTCATCATCAAAATCCGAGATTCTAACAATCGAAATACATATTGGGCTTATATGTTGTGTATTGTCAAAATCAACATGGCACCTACTTCACAACTCATTCAACCGCTTGTCATCAATCTTTCTCCCCTCGAGCTTGACGATGATGAAGTGTTTGGAGTTATTGAGTGTCACAGTCAATAGCTTTGGCCTTTTGTTTTTTTTTTTATCTTTGTTTTTTTGTCGAGGTGTTTCTTTTGATATACAAACCCCTAATCATAGTATATATATTTTTTATCAATAGAAGCTAACTTTTTTTTAATATTGAGTATAAAATTATTTTGTGCTTTGGGCTTGGTCCCTTCGGGGGCTAGGGAGGGGGCAACTTAGTCTCCCCTTGTTCTATCATATTGCATGGTCACTCCAAATTGTTTGGACATGGGCCCTTTACTCTTTTGCCATCTTCTTAGGCTGCAGGCTCCTCCTTGGTGATCACAGATTCAATCACAAAATATCGATCAGCTTCTTGTAGCCACTTAAGAAATATAGTTGGAGGTAGTATAATCACCGAGTACAAGACTTTTAAGGGTTGGAGGCCATCAATGTAAGCATTGATTAGGGCGGACGAGCTCGGGTCAGCTACTGGCCGTCATTATTAAATCGCTTGGTATAGCTTGCTAGGGATTCCTTATCCATTTGTTATGTGGCTAAGAGGAAAGTTGTAGGTTTATTTAGCAATTTATAACTAATAAAGTTGAACTTGAACTTCTTAACAAGTTGCTTGACGGAGGAGATCGACTCTAGAGGTAGCTTAGAGAATCATTCCCTCGTCAACTCTCTAAGAGTTGTCAAGAAAATATGACACCTAAGAAAATTTATTATCCCGAATAATGTCTTTTGCCAAGTGAATGCAACTTTCACTGGGGTCAAAACTTCCTTTATATAGTTCCAAGATTGGCATTCGAAATCTTTGTGGGATTGACTCTTTCATAATACTTTTGATGAAGAGGGACCTTAGATATGAATCAACTTTAAGCTACTTTCTTTGCCTAATTTCCTTTTTGATATCTTCTAGTCATTGGTCCATCTCAAATAGCTAGACTTATACATTAAGAGGGAGTTTAGACTTATACATTAAGAGGGATTCTTGAGTGGCCCAAGAAGGAGGTTTTGAGGAGAGTTATTCCCTTAGGGTAGATCAGCCATGGGAGAGCGTGACTCTACCATTAAGTTGGGGACTAGTGCATATGGTAGAATTTGGGGTTCCTTTTATAGATGATTCTAAGGACAGGTACACTCGGAATCATCAACGACAAAGGGGAATGTGTGACGTTTTTGGGTGGAGACTTAGCACGATGTTCGCTGAACCTAGTGCCCATGTAGGTTGACCATGCTAATCATGCGTTCGGACGATCGATTATTTGACCATTTATCACCTCGTGGTGAGTACCCATCTCATGATCCGATAGTCACGTGTGATTCCCGTGTTCCTTGGCGGTTGGCTTGTTGACTCGTTAGCTCATTGATTCGTTGCTCATCAACCCGTTGTATGCCATGTCATTTCTTACCTATTACCCGGTGAGTTTGGAGAAATGTTCGATCTTGCCCAACTTACCAAGGGATGATATCTTGAGGAGATCTTCTCTACTTGGTATCTTGTGGGCAAGATCTTTGATAATATCTTGTTGATTATAGTGAGTTAGGGAAAAGATCTAATTTATTGAGGGAAGAGATCTTCCTGTCTTTACGAGATTTCTTGTATTGAGATCAAGTGCTAAGACAAAAAAACATCTCAAGCGCCTGATGTATCCCAAAATATTTAGTTCATGTGTGATGTTTCTACCAAGGACAAAAAGTATTTGAAGTGTCGAATGCATCTTAAAGTATCTCATTTGCATGTGATGGATCTATCTAAGATAAAAAGTATATGATGTACTTGATATATTCTAACGTGTCTTGTTTGTATATGATACATTAGCTAGGAACAAAATGTATGTGAAATGCTCAATGCAACCTAGGCAGTCTCATTTGCGCATGCATACCAAGGATAAAAAGCATGTGAAGCATCGATGCATACTAAATGTTCTATTTGTGTGATGTATTTGTCTAGAATAAAAACACACCCAACACATCCTAAAGTGTATCATTTGCATGTAATACATGTTTGTTTAGGACAAAAAGAAAAACATTTGAAGTGCCCGATGATATAATATTGAGAAGATAATAATGATTGAGATCTTGAAATGGATTACTAAATGTATGATGATACGGTATATTTTGACGGCTTGGACACGACATAGCCAACGCTACATGCCAAGTCAGAGCCTACGCCACACGTCCCGTCCCGGGAGCTCGTACCAAGAAGATAAGCCACATGTTCCGTCTCGGGAGCTCGGGGCGGTGTCGTCTGACACTGCTCTGCACGTCCCAAAAGGGTTATCCCATCCCTCGAGGGTCAGCGGTGACGCCAAATCGACGGTCCATCAACCCTCGCGCTTTAGTATAAAACTCATGACCGGCCTCCGGCCAAGGGAGACAAAAAAAAAAGAACACAAAGAAGAGAAAAAAGCAATCCCTCTCGTTACAAACTTGCTCATCGGAGGGGCCACAGCTGGGTACCACCAGGCGAAGACCATTTTTGCAGGAGAGCGACCACTCGTTGACGGCGAGGGACTCGGTACAGGAGCATCATCCGCCCGACAGTGAGGAGTTGTTAATTAGCCCCGATCCCATTCAACGCCAACCAGCACTCCTTCCCAAGAGCCCGACCACCTCATCATCCAAATCACCCTACAGAAAGCTCCCGACATCGATCCGCGGACTTAGCCATGCTACTCACTAACCACGGCATATTTGTTCCCCAACATATGATATCTAAAGAGTATATTTTCTTATTAAAATAATAATTATAAGAATAATGTTATATAAAGTGGTATTCTTGGATATATTTTTGTGCATAACTTGTTAAGCTAACACTTTAGACTTTTGATGCGTACGGATACATAATAACATGTAAGAGCGGTTTATTAGACAAATCCTTTTACATAAGCTTCTATAGAAAGAGATATGCAATATGAATATTTTTATCTTCGAACCAAAGTAAGATGAGAGATACATTTTCTATCTCAAAAAAAAAAAAAAATTCTCATCCAGGTTTCAAATACTCAATAATCCTTTATCCTCTTCATGTAACAATATTTCGAGTTAAATTGGATCAATCTCACCAAGTTAAATTAATGATAAAATTTGATCCTATCACAAGTGATGTTAATCGGTCTCAGCTTTTAATATCAAATTCTTCGAGCTCCATCAACTATATTAGAAGTTGTCATAGCATCACGAATAAGAGAAATTAAATATTTAAGTAATTCATAAGAAGTTTTCGAGCCATATTAATCCAAATATAACATTCTCGGAATGACCATGTTCCATGTTTGCCCTCACACTTCGGCGAGGAAGGGAGAAGTGAAAGATAACCAATGATGGCTTCACTACAACCCTAATTTCCACATAACCAAATCATGGATTTGGCTTCAAGTTAAGTTAGATCTCCGTCTCACATTAAATAAATGCTTATTACATCCCTCTCTTTATGCGCTCTCTCTCCTCTCGCTGCTGCATTAATTATTTCTTCTTTTATCTCTCTCTCTCTTCGCGCTCTCTCTCTCTCTCTCTCTCTCTGGCCTTTTTTTCGGAAGACCCTGCCACCTCGCTGTCGACAGATGTATCGTTCGGCGCGTTCGAAGAAATCGGTGGAGAGAGAGAGAGAGAGAGAGCGAAGATGAAAGACTAGTTTTTGATGAGGAGAAAGAACGGAAATGGCGGATAGGAACGAAGAGGAGCGCTTCTGTGGCTTCCGGAGGTAATGATGGTAGTTTATGAGGGCAGTTCAATGGGCTGGGAAGAAGATTTGTACTCCGGTTTCTCTCCCCCATCTAGAACCTGGCTGTTAAAGGGAAACAATTTGTTAAGCGGGAAAGAGAAAGCGAGAGAGGGGTGATGGGAGCTCCTCGTTGTTAAAAAGCTTCTCCTTTTCGAATAAGGGAATCGAGCAAAAAAAGTGGAAATAAAGCGAGAGAATAAAATGGTGGAGGAGCGCTGCTGCTTCAACAAGGTGATTGTTCTCAGTTGTCAGTGCTCCGTGAGTTCTGTTTTGTCTTTTCTTCTCATATGCATCAATGGATTCTCATTGTTGTGGCTGGAGGAACGAGAAAGTCGGAATCTTGATCTTGTTTGCTAGTGATAATGGGACCTTTTATTTTCCTATTCTTTCTTCGGTTTTGCATCATTTGATCCGGGCATTGAACACTTGGTCATCTCTGGAAATGGTTCCTTTCGTTTTGGGTTCTGAGCACATAGCTTGATCTTAACACCAGCGAAGCTACTTGGAAGTTTGTCCATCTTTTCCGCTTACTTGATTGGTCATCCTCGAAACTTCTTTCTTCTTTTCAGGTGTTTCTTGCTGGTTCAAAATCCTGTCTTTGCCTGTGATATCAATCTGTGTTGTGATTCAAGTGATTAAAGCATCTTATTGGAGTTGATCTGTTTCATAAGCTAGTTGAGCTGATGATTAAACACCTCAGTCTTCGCTAATTTTTTTATCATTTGCTTGTTTTTGTTTGACACTGGTCAAACCTTCCAAGTTTCTGTCAAACTATTCCCTCTTTACATTATGCATCCCATTAGGTTCATGCATCAGTTAGCACCATCCTTTCTGCTTCTGAAACTTGGAACTCCTATTTGCTTAAATGAAGCTGTTTATTTCATTTATCATATCAGCCGTGAACCTACTTCATCATTGGCAAGAATATCCAAAGGCTAGAATGTTCTTATACATGATCAGGCTTGATCCAGGCACCAAATTTGAACTTCTCTAACATCTATTGCAGGATGCACTCGCCATAAAGGCACCAAAGAAAATGCACGTCGTGTTGAGGATGTTTATGTTAGCTGCTATGATGATATGTGGCATCTATATTTCTTCAGTAAGTTTAAAGCAGATAGGGATACAAAGCAGACCCAGAAAATTGATGATCAAGATAATGGAAGCACCTTGCAGGAAACATGACATTCCATATTATGAAATACCGTATGTGCATTATCCAGTACCCACCACTTATAGCAGGTATCTATCTGTTTTCTGGTAATTTGTTTTAGTTTGGCTTGTGGCAGCAATCTATCTAACCATTCATATGAGCTTCAGGGATGAATGTGCATGCACACCAGTTCGGTTTTTCTCTATTGTGTCGATGCAGAGGTCTGGAAGTGGGTGGTTTGAGACTCTCTTGAACAGCCATGTTAACATTAGTTCTAATGGCGAGATTTTCTCTCCCAAAGAAAGGAGGAGTAATGTATCAACAATCATAAGAACGTTGGACAAAATTTACAATCTGGACTGGTACAGCAGTGCTTCAAAAAATGAATGTATAGCTGCTGTTGGCTTGAAGTGGATGCTGAATCAGGTAAAGCCATAAAGCTCTTCATTCAACATTAAGATAATATCTCTTGGTGTTATATTTTTATCTGATGCAGGATTACGTTTTTTACTCTGGTTAGTGTGCTAGATCAATTGAAACTAATCATATATGCAATTAGAAACTCGATATGTAAGCTTCTCAAACAAGATGCTCGCAAGAGAATTCGTGGATCATATTCTATGGGTAAACCTTGGACAAAGTAACTAGTTTGAGGTAATAAAGCTGCTCGGGCAGCTAGACTGAAAAGCAATTGAGGTAAGAGTCATCAGGGTTCATCGATAAAATCCATTGGTAAGCAAAAGCTAACATGTATTTTATTATTTAATCTTGTACAGGACAACCTGAAGCTGAAGCTGCTAATGTGATTTCGTTAGTTAGCTCATAGTTTAAGTTGCAAACTGGAGGCAAGCATGCTGTACTTATTATTTTCCTTTTACATGAGAAAAGAAGAGCATAAGTCAATGAATGCAATATGTGAAACATTTAAAAGAATTTGTTAGTCTGGATGGCTATGTATAAGGATGTTTTTGCTGGAACAAATTGAGGATGCTACATAACTTATTGCACTGAACTGATGCTGGAAAATAGATGAATTCTGTTGGGAAGGTGGCTTCTATTGATTATTTTGGTCCTACTGATTAGGATAAGAAATTGTTAAATTTTGGTAAGGATTGCTTCTCCTTAACTGATTTGGAGTAGGTTGTTCACATAATATGTATGTGGGATTATCAAGGCATGAATTGTGAGGCGTTTGACATTACTTAAGGTGCTGCAGGACATTGTTGTGGTGTGAAGTGCTGCACAGAGGTGCAGTGTCAGGAGTCGGTGTGAGGTTGAGAGGTGAGGTGCATGGGCGAGTGTGTGAGAAGCATCCACAATGGGTGGACATAGTTGAAAGGGAAGAGAATTAAAATGGGGAAGAGAGAGAGAGAGAGAGGTTTAGCTTTCAAGAACATAAGTTGTATATTAATTGTAATCAATTTTATTATTGTGGAAATTTTTGTGTGATTTAAAATTCTTGCTTCCCAATTAAGGTATCTGTGCCACCCACATGAACCACTACAAGTTCAAATATCTAACAATTTATAGCACGCTAGAGTGGAAAAAATCAATGTGAAATTTAATATTAGGTAATGTTTGAAACTGGAATTATTGATGATGCCACCAGCATACTAGAAATGAGGTGGGGGTTAAGGTTAAACTTTCACTGCAAACATTAGCCTCATTGCCCAACTATCTGATAGTCATGTCTCTTGAAAATTTGTTAATACTTGAAACCCAGAGATGTATCTTTCAGAGGCAGAGAAATGCCAGAAATGTGACTAGATATGTTCTATTAGAAGATAATATAAATGAAATCGGGAATATTAACTACTCTTTCTAGGGCTTGAAAAACCATAAATTTAGCAAGGAGATCCAAAGAAGTAGCTAATTAATGAAGTACTATAGATTTTTTACTTCAATTCTTCTTCCTATCTGAAATACCGTACTATAAATCCTCTTGATTCTGCAGGACATAGTTTCTTGTGAACAAAAATAGGCTCCTTTTCGGTATGCAGAAATCTATTCCTTCCTAAGCCTCAAAGTTATGGAAAGTTGGGTTTCTGCACCTTGTCTGGTTGTCATGGATTGGGCCGTGCTTTGAGTTGCCATAGTAGTTGTGATTTGCTTGATTGCAAAATATACAGAGATTTGGACACGACTGGATGATTGATGGAAATTGTTCTCTGCCCCTGATCTAGGTTCGACTACAATAAATGTCTTCCGAGACAAACATAATTCCACTCTATGTATTCGTTGTCAGTGTCAGGCCTTAAGCTATTAGTTTTATCTGCATATTTTCTTATCAGTCACCTATCCTGTCTCCTCATCGATGATCATCTTTAATCCTATGTAAAATCATCTTCCTGCAACACCCTCAATCTTTCAGCAGAAGTATAATTCTAACATCCCTTGTTTCCATGGCACTATTCCAGGGTCTTGTGGAAAATCATGCAAGAGTAGTTGAATACTTCAGTCAAAGAGGGGTCTCTGTGATATTCCTGTTCAGGAGAAATCTACTTTGTCGTTTGGTCTCACAACTTGCAAACGATCATGATCGCAGTGCTAGGCAATTACATGGGACTCATAAAGCTCATGTACATTCAGAAAGTGAGGTCAGTTCTTTTCATGATTGAAAAAGCACATCGACAAGCTTGCATTGCAAAGTCTCCAACTTTTTCTTCACATGGAAATCACAAGCAGGCCAACATACTCGCAAGATACAAGCCCAGGATCAATACCTCTGAATTGATTCCAACTCTTAAGCACACGGATAAGTTTGCTACCGATGCACTGGGGTACTTCAAGAGCATCCCCCATATTGTTTTGTACTATGAGGATCTTGTTCGGAATCACACCGTGAGTACTTTGCATCTCTTTGTTGGACAAATGACCCTTTTGTGATTGGAAGAAAACACTTTTTAATTCATTAATCCGTTTCTTCAGAAGCTGATGGATGTCCTGGAGTTCCTGAGAGTACCTCAGAGAAAGCTGGTTAGTCGACATGTGAAGATACACACAAGACCACTGCACGAGCAGGTTGAGAACTGGGATGATGTTTACAGCTCTCTTAAAGGAACTGAGTACGAAAGCATTTTGAATTCAGATTATGGTTTTTAAATTGGATCCTTCTGATAGCTGGAGTTACCATGACACAACCACATCAAGGTAGAAAAAACTTGGACTTTTCAATGGTGTCTTTCATGTGCTTAACAATTTGTTTCTCTTCACTCCTGCAGCATACTTCTTAGTAAGAAAAAGGAAATGGAATTGAGCACAGTACTCAACCGACACGACAAATCGACAGATCTGTTTGTCCAAAACAATGCTAATTTGTTTTATTTTTTATACTTTTTGTATGCAATGCCTGCATATATGTAATTGCTGGCATCTATTTACCTAACAAGCTCAATTAGCTAGGCCGTGTTTGTTTACATGTTTTACTCATATTTTGTTGTTTCCATGAGTAATTCATGAGCTGATCAAGTGTTCGAAGTCACTTGATCCCTGGATTATGTAAATGAAGATTTTAAGTTGGAAATTGGAATTGCAGCAGGGTTTTGAATTCCATAGATTAGGATTTTTAGCTGCTGTTGCTGGTCGACTAGATCATGATGTTATGAGCTGCAGAGTAAAACATCTTACAAGATCTGCACCAAACTATCAAAAATCCAACATCTAAATTTTTTTAATTACTTAAAGAAAATATTTATCATTCTGAGTTGATTTTATTTTTTGTAAACAGAGGAAAATAAGAAAAGGGGAGGCATCCTACAGTTTAGATGAAGTGACTCGTTCCCTCGAAAGCATTCAGGGGTGGTGTGTCACCGTTGAAGTTTTGTCCAGAGACGGTTGAGTCGATCTAAACCCTCTCTCTCTCTCTCTCTCTCTCTTTTAGTCAATGGTACCATTGACTTTGATTGTGGGAAACACTGAGCAATTCTCACGATAATGGTGGGGCCTACTGCCTTTGATTGTGTTGAGTCCTTCGTTTGGAGGCAAAAATCTTTGGTTCCTTGTCTGGGCGAAACATTATCTGATGATTCCTCCACCGCCTCCCAGCGTCCTCGCTGCCCAAAAAGAAAAGATCATACGTTCTCACACTTAATAATATAAAATTATATTTTCAGATAAATTCTTAAAGAAATTTTTTTAATTAATTAATTTATTTTCATAAATTCAATTAGTGTTCCATTTTCATTATTTTGGCAGAGCATTAGTTTTTTGCTTTAAAAGACCATGCTACCTTTTGTACCATCCATCCGTTCAATTCAAATGTTGTTAGTGAACAAAAGTATTGTGACTGATAAGTCAGCATGATTTGGTCCACGGGTCGATATCGGGAGCCTTCTGTCTACTGAGCTGGATGACGAGGTGGTCGTGTCCTCGGAAAGGGGTGCTTATCGACATTTGTCGGTCTCCAAGCCAGTTGGCAGCTCGCCCTTGCGCGCCGAATGGAAATCCCTGGGTTGGGACACTCACGGCTCGGGCGATCGTTCGCTGGCAAAAACGGCTCTCGTCGGGTGATCCCCGACTTTGACCCCTCCGATGAGCAGTCAATAGAGGATTAAATTACCTTTTTTTCCTCTCCCTTGGCCGGATGCCGGCCAGGGGCTTTTATACTATTGTGCGAGGGTCGGTTGCGTGTTGGTTCGGTGTGGCCACTGACCCTTGTGGGATGGGACGACGCTTCTGACCAGCTGTCGTCTCGGGGCATGTCGGAGTTGTGTCGGACGACATCACCCCGAGCTCTTGGGATGGGTCGTGTTGCACAGCGTCTCGGTACGGATCCTAATTTGGCGTGCGACATCGGATTTTGACGGCATACGACATCAGATTCTGATGGCGTGTGACATCAGATTCTGACTTGGCATGTGACATCGACTGTGACTTGCTTGGAGCCCAAAATATGCCTTATCACTTCTCCCCCCCCTTCAAGGCATGTCGTAGGGTTCCTAAAGGGTTGGGAGGCATGCCTAGGTCGGAGTGATGCGATTGTGTTGGTTGCTTGTGAGGGGAAGCTGGATTGGCTCGTCGTGGGGCGGTTTGGAGGGGCAGCGCCTCGTGCCTCAGGAAGGGTTGCCCTCGCCGATCGGGCGACTGGGGGCCGGGTGAGGTGAGATCAGCGCATCGAAAGTCAGATAACCGGTTTGGCATGGCTCAGGCGTCGAATTGGTCGAGATGCGACTCGATCATTTAGACTGGCCGCGAGGCATGGCTCGGGCGTCGAATTAGTCGAGATACAACTCGGTCATTTAGACTGGTCACAAGGCATGGCTCGGGTGTTGAATTGGCCGAGATGCGACTCGGGCGTTAGACTGACCGCGAGGTATGGCTCGGCAGGAGCTTGGACCTGTGGACCGAGTGACTATGCTTGGGCTCAAGTTTTTGGTGCCGACGAGTCGTAAGTCGGGAGCGATCTAGAGCGACCCGGGCAAGAGTTGGACCTGTTGGTCGAGTGACTATACTCGGGCTCAGGTTTTGGTGCCGACAGGTCGCAAGTCAGGAGCGATCTGGAGCGACCCGGGCAGGAGTTGGACCTGTTGGCCGAGTGACTATACTCGGGCTCAGGTTTTTGGTGCCGGCGGGTCGCAAGTCAGGAGCGATATGGAGTGACCCGGGCAGGAGTTGGACCTGTTGGTTGAGTGACTATACTCAGGCTCAGGTTTTTTGTACCGGCGGGTCACAAGTCGGGAGCGATCTGGAGCAACCCGGGTAGGAGTTGGACCTATTGGCCATGTAACTATACTCGAGCTCAGGTTTTTGGTGCTGGCGGGTCGCAAGTCGGGAGCGATCTGGAGTGACCCGGGCAAGAGTTGAACTTGTTGGGCGACGCATCGGTTCATGCCCGGACGCCGTCGGGCCACGTGGCGAGCCAGGCGGGGCGTCATGGGGCATGGCGGGAAACTTTTTGTTTCGAATGGCCTTCGGCGGGGGTCATCGGGCGACGGGATGCCTTTGGCGGGAGCTCCGAGGCATGCGAATCTGGTGGATCCGAGGGGTTGTGACGGGTCTTAAATGTTGCGACTGTTTTTCTCCTCGAGAAGCCCCAATCGCCGCCTCGCAGTGGGCAACCCGCCTTTTATAAACCCCATCCAGAGCGGTTGCCATCACCTTTGCCTCAGTCCTCCGTCCCGCGCCTCGACTTCTTTCTTGCAACTCTACCATCATCTTTGCTTCAGTCCTTCGTCCAACGTCCCGGCTTCTTTCTTGCAACTTTGAGGTCAGGATGTCTCCGTCTTCATCTTCGTCTTCGTCTCTGTCTCCATCCCCATCTCCTTCTCCTTCATCTTTTTCCTCTGGGAGTCCACAGGACGAGGTAGTTAGTGTGTCTTCGGGTAGCGCCTCCTCGGAGGCCTTAGGGAGTTCTGCCGTGCTTAAGGCTCTCAAGTCATGGCATGATGTGGATTCGGTGGTGACCGAGGACCTTTTGAGAGTGCTCTGGGATCGCTATCGCATCCCAGAGTGTTACGGCCTCCACGCCCCTCGGCCTAGGCAGCGGTCGTACGATTGGTGTCCTAATGGGTTCGGGTTGACCGTGGGGGCGCTTGAGGCGGAGCTGCGGTTCCCGGTGCACCCTGTCATCAGGGACTGCCTTCGCTTCTGGGGGATCTCGCCATCCCAGGTGTCGCCAAACTCATGGCGCTACCTGGTGGCCTTCATCTGGGAGTGTCGAGGGGCTGGGATCGAGCCGTCCTGGGCCCTCTTTCTGGCTTGCTTCCGCCTATGTAGGGGGCAAGGCGGGTATTACCTGACTGCTCGCAGCGGTTTCAAGATCAACGGTGCACCTTCCAAAAACAAAGGTTGGAAGAAGCGTTTCTTCTTTGTTAGTTGTGGTCAAGAGTGGGGCTTCAGCACCGGGTGAGCCTTCCGGACCATCAATAACGCCTCCCCGTTGCTCTCTGATGGAGAAACAACGGTCGTGGATCGACTGAGGGGTATCCTATCCTCTTCTTGGGCAATTAAGGAGATGACCGAGGAGTGGATGGTCGAAGCCGAGCTGAGCCCCGCCATTGGGGGTATGGCCACTCACATATGATGGCTCATCCGTTCATCCCGACCTATCTGACCGACTTGTCTTTTTTTCGCAGAGATGGTGGATTTTCGTTCAGTGAAGAAGACGCCCAGCGTCAAGGTTGTCATGCCCCCGTCTCGAGATGGGGAGGGTTCCGGAGGTGGGGATGTCCTATAGGAGGGCATATCGAAGAGGGCACCGACATCTCCGGTAGTGGGGCGCCCTCCGAAGAAGACGAAGACTTTGGCCCAGATGCTTGCGGGCCCGGCTGCTCGCTCGAGCGCCATCCTGGAGTTGCCCAGGGCCGCTCCCCAAGGTGAGGGCTCGGGGATCGTCAAGGGGACGGGGTCGGCCGGGTCGTCCGATAGCGACCCTTCCAAGAGGGCGTCGACGCGCCCGACATCGATACGGGAGTTGTGTCGCGTCTACTCCTGGGCCGATGGGGAGTAGTACCAGGCCCTAAACATGGCCGACCTTCCAGTTGGGGAGCTGGGAGCCCCCTACGCCACTCGGTGGTCAACCCTCAAGGCCGACAGTCGCATCTAGGGCGACGGGCCAATTGCCCAAGAGTTCATCTGAGGGGCACTCCACCTAGTCATAGCCAAGGATCTCTACAGCTCCCCCTCCGAAGTGTTGGCAGAGCGGGCGGCCAAGTCGCTCGTTTGGGTAAGTGGTGGCTTTCTTTCCCTACTCGATCCCCTCGTGGAGCTCGGCGAGGACCGTCTCAGCTTCCGATGGTACGAGGCAGCGTAAGAGAGGTTGAGAGAAGGCCCTTTTGTTAGGGACGAGAGTCGACACTAAGAGGGGGGATGAATTAGTGCAGTGGTAAAATTATATCGGTTCTGAAAATCTTTTCGTACGATGAAAACTGAACTCGGAAATGCTTAACTTTGAAGGCGAAGTAAGAGCGTATTGAAGGCAATTTATAGTTAATGTAATTTGCAGAAAGTAAATGCAAACCAGATTTTATAGTGGTTCGGTTGTCGTGACCTACATCCACTCCACCAATTCCTCTTCCGTCAAGGCAACCGGCATCCACTATCGGTCTTCCTTCAATAGGCGAAGACCAACCACTTTTTACACCCCTCTTCTCCTTTCAACAAGTTTAGGAGACAACCCTTACAAGCACTCACACTCCTCTTACATAATTCTAAACTTAGAGTAGATGAGGGAATTTTTAAAGAGATTGTAGTAGTGTTTTCTCACTTTTGAATGCTCTGAGCTTGTGTTCTTTAACCAGGGATAATAGGGGTATTTATAAGCTTCAAGTTAATTCAAACTTGGAGCCTAAAAACATCTCATCCCGGGTTCCCTAGGCTGCTTTGGGTGGTACCACCGCCCAGTGTTAGTCTGACACTGACACTGCGCTGGGCGGTACCACCGCCCAGTCTAGCCGTACCACCGCTTGGGGGGTAGTGCTGGGCGGTACCACCGCCCAAACTGGTGGTACCACCGCTTGGCACCCTGCCAGGGGTGGTACAACCGCCCAGATTGGCAGTACCACCGCCTGACACAATCTCGAAAACTGTGCCACGATGGTGAGACTTCTTGTGGCATTGTTTGGGCCTCTCATTGGGCCCAACACAGTCCTTACATGGGCCTAGTTGGCCCCTAATTGGGTTGGCCCAAATCCAAACCCAATTACGTGCTAACTACAAAATCTAAGACATAATCTGAGCTAAACAAGTCCGTAAGTCTATTCTTCCGGCGAGCTTCCAGCGATCTTCCGACGATCTCTCGGCAATGTTCCAACGGACTCCCGGCAAGCTCTTGGACTTCATGACGATCTTCTTGATGAGTTCCGATAAGCTTTTCTGGCAAGCTCCGAGACTTCTCGGTTGGTTCCGCCAGAACTTTCAACGAACGTCCGGACTTCCGAAGAACTCTCGAACTCTCAACGAAATCACGTCCTTGACTCCGGGACTTCATTTTGCTTCATGCCTTGCTATCATAGTTAATCCTGCACATGTAAAACATACTTTAATCTAGATAATTAATACTAAGCAATAATTATGTTATCCGACATGTCATTGGTCCCTCGACACTTCGTCCGAATCTTCGGCGCATCGTCCTCTCCTACAGCCTTTTGCCTAATCGGCCAGTTGACTCAGCAACTCCGGTATTCTTGTTGCAATGTCCGCTCTTCTTGGCCCAATGCCCGAATCCATGGCCCGAAGCCTTTTGTCGATACGTCGACCGATCCACCGGCCCGACGTCCAATCTTCTGACATGTTTTCCTCCGGCACAACATGATTCTTCCTGCTTTAATTGTCTCAT
>LVTN01000421.1:138648-176104 GCA_001649415.1 Musa itinerans | reverse complement strand
TTTTCTCCTAAGTTTCTTTTACGATTTACTAAAGAGAATATCTTTTTCGAAATTCATGACTTAAAATTTCATTTGAATATCTTTTATTTGATCTCCTAATATCTCTCTTTGAATATTTAAAGAGGAGAATTTTCAAGATAAAATTTTGTGATGACTTGAACATTTATACCATTATGTTCTTCCCTTCTTCCTTCTTGTTTATAATGATAAAATGGGGAGAAGTTTTGATCATGCATGGTAGGATATAATTTGACAAAATTGATACCATCATGATGTGAGATATTTATGATTTGCTATGATTGCATGTAATACTTATGCTTTTTATAATGATGCATGTGATGTATTGCATATAATGTATATCATGAATGCTCTAAATGATAAATGTTTGGTATCATGATTAAAATATTAATAAATACTTAAAAATTTTAATGTTTTAGTATCATGTATGATATGCTCATAATGATGATTGATTTATTTTTCGGTATCATGCATGAAAAATAAAATATAAGATTTTGAAATTGTGTATGTTTTAATTTGAAAATATAATGATGCACAAATAAGATTGGTACTTACCTTTGTCATGATTTAGAAATTAATGTGAAGGGAAAAACAATGACAAAGAGGGAGATAGCTAGCTTGTACAAGTCAAGAAAATGCAAAAACTTGCAACTTGCACATTGCTAAAGGAAGCAAGAATCGCTAGCTTGCACATTTCAACAAGAAAGTTATCTTGCATTTGCTTTTGAAATATTACTAGCTTACATTTTTTAAAAATGATGTAAAAATTTACTAGCTTATATGATGTAAAACTTGCTATCTTGAATGACCTCGAGGGAAGAGAAATCGGGAGTGAACATAGGTCGAGAAGATTGAACTACTATAAATCGATTTGCATTCTAACTAAATCATCTATGCTTGACTGTTTCGATATACTATTCTAATGATAATGTTTGTAATATTGCAGGTAAAGACACTAAAGATAATGAATAATATGCAACTAGATTCCTTGCATCCTAGGATCTTGCAAATTATCAAATCTAAGGGATGAACATACAAACATTAACCCTATTCGAAGCAAATTGCACACAATATATCATGCGCATAGCATCGTCGATTAATTTTTTAATTAATGATATTTGTGCGTTCCACAAATGATTGTTGTATATTTTTTATCAAGTGTATCGAGCAATTGCTTTTTTTGGATATGCTTTGATGTTCTTGCAGGAGCAATATTGGAGGAGCAACATTTTCTTTGAAATATCAACGATTGTTAGTTTGTATAGATTGTTAGTTGTACAGAGTTGGAAATTTCAACGATCGAAAAATTTAAGAGATTGTATATAGTGAAATATGTATTGTAACCGTTAGTTGTACAAAGTTGCAACTGATTCTAACCGATGTGTTGTTGCGGTTACGAAGGGCCAAACATTGTCAATATGTTGTCAGGTTAATATGAAGATATTGTCATCAAATGACATGACGTATCGTAAATTTAAGAGTTGTATATAAAGATATTGTTGTTGGTTAATATCGTAATATGATGTTAATAAAGGTAATATGTAACGTAATATGATGTCAAAATGATGTATTGTAAAATAATGTCAATATGATGTATTAATATGATATCAATCAAGTTATTATGACGTCAAAAAAAAATTAAAAAAAAAAGCTTTTAGAGCTGAGCTATACTGTTTTTGTTTTAAACAACATGTGAATGTGATGAATTCGTCCAAATTCAGCTAAATTTTACAAATAATAATAATAATAATGATTTCATGAAACCTTTTTAATTAGTTAGAAAGGTATTTTGAAAGTTCAATTACAAAATATTAAGATTTAGACCCGCTTATACTGTTTTGGGCCCTATTCAAAGATAGCAAGTATAACTGGGTCTAAACTTAATGTCAACACAAGTTCAAACTTCATGGACACCTTTTAAATTGTCCCAAATGTACAAAAATATAATATTTTAGAGAATTTAAACAATAGTTTTATAGTGAATTTAGTATGTAAATAGGCTAAATTTTTTTTTTCAAATTTTGATTCTTCCATGAAATAATTGTGCCAAAATGACTTCTTAATTGGTTATAGTTATAAAATACCAAGATTTAGACGTAGTTAGATTATTTTTGGACTATTAAAAAATTATATAACTGGGTCCAAATTTCATGAACACTTTTGAAATGATCCCATGTAGACAAAAAATATAATATTTTTCATTTTAGGAGATTTAAATAATCATTTTTTTTTGTTAATTCAGAATATAAATAGGCTTATTTTTTAAAAAAAATCAGCTAATTTTGATTCTACCATGAAATGTTTTGTGACATATGGACTACTTAATTGGTGAGAAAGGTATTATAAAAGTTTGGTTGAAAAGTATTAAGATTTAGACCCGGATTATTAGTTTTTGGCCCATATTCAAAAATAGTATAATTGGGTATGGACTTGATCAAAACAAATCCAAACTTCATGGACACCATTCAAATGATGCAAGATAGACAAAAAAATATAATATTTTCTATTTTAGAGAATTTAAATGATCATTCTGTGGTTAATTCATAATTTAAATAGGTTGATGTTTTTGAAAATTTTGGCTAATTTTGATCATTCCATGAATTGTTTTGTGACATTTGAACTTGTTAATTGGTTACAAAAGGTATCATGAAAGTTTGGTTGAAAATATTAAGATTTAGACCCAACTATATTATTTTTAGTCCCTATTCGAAAATAGTATAGCTTGATATAAATGTAATCACAACAAGTCCAAACTTCAAGATCTTTTGAATGGTGCTAGATAAATAATAATATTATATATATATATATATAATATTTTCTATTTAAAAAAATTAAATGATAATTTCCCGATTAATTCAGCTTGTGCATATGCTAATTATTTTTTCAAATTCAATTAATTTTGACAAATGTTGATGTTTTTATGAAATATTTTTATACCAACATAACTTTTTAATTGGTCTGAAAGCTATTTGGAAGAGTTTGGCTACAAAATACAAAGATTTAGATCCAGCTATGCTATTTTTGACCCCTATTTAAAAATAAATATAGCTTAGGCTTAACCTGGTCAAAAACAAGTCTAAACTTCATGGGCAAAAATTAAATTATTTTTATTTTACATAATTTAAATGATTTATTTCCCGATTAATTCAGTTCATGTATAGGTTGATTTATTTTTTCAAATTCAGCCAATTTTGATAAATTTGGAATCTTACATGGAAATGTTTTTATGACATTTTATTTTTGTTAATTGGTTTGAAAAGTATTCTAATGTTCGATTGAAAAATATCAAGATTTAGACCCAGTCACATTATTTATTTATTTATTTTATCTCTATTCAAAACAGTATAACTCTGGACATAACTTGGTCGAAACAAGTCTAACTCGGACCTCATGAAACTTTTCAAATGATCCCAAATACAATGGTTTCCATTTTATCGAATTTAAATGACCATTTTCTGATTGATTCAACATATAAATAGGCTGATCTTTTTTTTTTCAAATTTAGTTAATTTTGATAAATTTGGATTTTTCCATGAAATGTTTTGTGGCATTTGGACTTGCTAATTGATTCGAAAGGCATTGAAAGTTTGGTTGACAAATACCATGATTTAGACCCAATTACATTATTTTGGGACCCTTCTCAAAGTAAGTGTATCCAAATAAGTCCAAACTTGATGGGCACCTTTGAAATGGTGCCAGATATTAGCCAAAATGATAATATTTTCTATTTTACAGAATTTAAATGATTATTTTCCAGTTAGTTAATTCAGCATTAATTAGGGTGAATTTTTCAAACCATCTAATTTTGACATATTTTGCTTCTTCTATGAAATATTTTGTGACATTTGGATTTGTTTATTGGTTTGAAAAGTATTCTAAAAGTTTGTTTGAAAAATATCAAAATTTAGGTGGGGTTACATTGTTTTTGGGTCCTATTTAAAAATAGTATAACTGTGTCTAAATTTGATCAAAACAAATTCTAACTTCATGAAAACCATTATAAAAAAAAAGATATAAAATATACAAAAATAAAATATTTTATATTTTATAAAATTTAAATAATCATTTTCTAGTTAATTTAACGTGTAAATCCAAATGTATCGTTTGACTATTAATATCATCAATAACCAAAAATACTACATAAGGAAGAGGATCATCTCTATAAATAATGAGATCATTAGAAAAAATAAACATATAAGCTGCTACAAATCCAAAAATTTTACATTATGAAAGAAAAATAATGTTTTTTCATCAGGGATACACTATTTTTGAGAAGGAAGCCAAAAACAGTTAACCATGTTGGAAAACAGTGTAACTCAGCTCTGAATCTTCTCTAGAATTTCTACAGAGTATATATATATGATAACATATGGCTTTCGATGAAAATTATTTCTAAATTTTGCTTATGTTGTCAAACTGTAGGAATGAATAAACAAATATAATGGTAAAATGAGTTATAAAAAAATTAAGGGTTCCACCAAGGGAGGAAATCAATGAACCATATCATAAGCCAATATATAAGGAGTAAAAGGAGTGTCTACGTCAAACAAGGGATTTAAATACTATTTTCTTTATTATGAGAACCCTATATTGTTTTAAACCTCTATGGAGCTATTAAATGATCAATAACTAACTAAGACAATAATATACTTACATTAAGAGTTTTGTCTTCTTGATTCAATACTCAAAGGTAAATGAAATCCTAAGACTTTAGGACGGCCAAGGAGAAGGAGACTGAGAAGAAGAAGAAGAAGAAGAAGAAAAGTGAGAGATTGATATGTTCATCAAGCTCAACACCAACCACCTCTTGTATACTGTATGAGTACCGTGCGCCTTTCCTCAACTAGTTTAAATTCTCTAGTGAATCATATTAGAGTAAATCAAGTTGTATACTGTGTGTGTGTGATAAATAGAGGTTTCAATTAAGAATCTTACTATATCTTTACCAGATATACTAATTGACATCCTGAAAAATTTGTTGGATGAAGTTTTTGAGTTCTCGATCATTGGTAAGTGAGTTTAACATACCTAATGTTTTAGATGTAAAATTTATTAGATGATATTTTAAGCTCTAAACCCTTGATAAGTTAGTCTAGTATAACACACGACCATCAAACTAATATATTTGGTGATGTTTGATCGAACCTTTAGTATTTGATAAGTGGGTGAGATACATTATCATCAGGCTAATTTTAGTACTTCAGATCAAGGTCCGTAATACTGTACCGTACCGGAGTTTCGATCTGGGCTCGGTACGGTACGATATGGGTGTACCGAGTACTGTAGCAATGCTACAGTGCACTATTACAGTGCTGCGGTGCACTGTTTGCACTGTAGCACTGTACCGGTCGTATCGCTCGGTATCGGGCGGTCCGCGTACCGATAACTTGTCGGACCGGTACGTACCGCCCATACCAGGCTGTACACATCGAAACGACAGATCTTGCTTCAGATCCACATACTCTCTCTCTCTCAAACACACCATGCCCTCTAAACTCTATAAGCACATGTAAGAAACTCATCGAGGTTTCATCCAAAACTGTCCATCTCATCTTCATCTATCATCTTAATTTTATATTTTAAAATTAACATTAAATGTAGAAGATTAATGTGTGAGGAGAAATTAACTATAATTATCTTTTTTAAAAAATATTTATCTCATCAAATAATATATAATACATTCACATATGGACTTGAAACTGAGATCTATCACTTTTACAATAGCACACTAAACAATTCAATATTTCAATAGAGACAATTATCTCATTGTAATCTTTGAGCCTAAATTGCTTATTTTAATTGTTATATAATATATCTATCAATAACTATTATGGGATGCTAATTTTGTGCACCATATTCAAAGCATGCTTATTATGATGGGATATAAAGAAAACTCCACGAGTAACCTAGAGATAATCTATTATAAGAATAATGAATATACAAATCTCAGTCTTTTACCCAAAACCTAAGCAACAATCTCAAGAGAATAACTAAGATACAAGGATTACGACACTGTGCACAATATCCAAATTCTCTTTAAGTAATCACAGCAAGAATCTACTGTAGATCTAATTTAACTTGATATAAGAATACTGCCTGAATGATTAAGAACAGTCTCTCTGCGTTGTCCTTGTCTTCTTCCCTTTCCTTCTCTTGTTTTTCTACCATTTTCTCCTCCTTTTTGAATTAAGTTGCTGTTGCAATTTGATGTCTTGTTTCTGTAGTTTTTCCCCCTTGCTACTGTTGTTTTCTCCCTCTATTTTCGCAGCCACCACACCCCCTTTATTAGATCTAGGGTTAAGTAAAAGGGAGATGGGCTGTAGGCTGTTAAAGCCCACTATAGGCTGAACCTGTGGGTTGTCAACCCAACAACCTCCCTCTTCAGCCCATAAGGGAGGCTATCCCATGACTCTTTAATGTGAAACCATGTCGACCAATTGTCGGCATATCTTCTGTCTTTCTTTTAGTAAGGTCTTTGTCAAAATGTCTGCTTTGTTATCATTTGTATGAATTTTTTAAAGCTGTAACTGCTTCTTTTCAAATACATTTCGAATCCAGTGATATCTGACATCTACGTGCTTTGACTTGGAATGAAAAGTTGGATTCTTACACAAATGGATGACACTTTGGCTGTCACAATTCACTATATAGTTTTTCTATTTCAACCCTAATTATTATAAGAATTCTTTCATCTATAACATTTATTTGCAAACCTCTATAGCAATAATATATTATGCCTCTATGGTGGAGAGAACAATACACCCTTATAATCTAGATTATCATGACATAGCTTCCCTTGCAAAAGTAAGTACAAAACATGATGTGGACTTCCTCGTATCAATATCTCTTGTCATATATGCATCTGTATTACCTATCAACACATATGGTCCACATCCAAAACTTAAAGAAACCTTAAAGCTCCCTTTGAGATATCTAAATATCCACTTCACTACTGCCCAGTACTCTTTACCTGAATTTGTAAGAAATCTACTAGTCACACCCACTACATATGCGATGCCTGGCCTCATACATACCATTGCATACATTAAACTTCCAACTACTGAAGCATAAGGAACCTTTTACATCTTCTCCTTCTCCTTATCATTTGACAGACTCTATTTTGAGCAACACTTGAAGTGACCTACAAGAGGAGAACCAACTGGCTTTGCATTGTTCATACTAAATTTTTCAATATCTTCTCGATGTATTTCTCTTGTGACAACCAAATCTTCTTTTTTTTTTTGTCATGGGAAATCTGCATACCTAGTATTTGCTTTGCTGGCCCCATATCCTTCATTGTAAAAGACTCACTTAATTCCTTCTTCAACTTATCAATTTTAGGCATATCTTTCACAAGGATAAGCATGCCATCAGCATAAAGTAAAAGAATAAGAAAATTCTCACCAAACCATTTGACGTATACACAATAATCTGAAGCTGTTCTTTTGTATGTATTTTATATCATAAATGAATCGAATTTATTGTACAACTGTCTTGGAGCTTGCTTCAGCCCATACAAGCTCTTCTTCAACTTGTAGACAAAGTTCTCTTTACCTTTGACTTTGAAGCATTCTAGTTGCTCCATATAAATTTTCTCTTCCAAATCACCATGAAGGAAAGTTGTTTTCACATCTAACTGCTCAACCTCTAAGTCCTGACTAGCAGCAATACCAAGAGCAACACGAATAGAAGACATTTTAACAACATGAGAAAAAATCTCTTCAAAGTCAATACATTTTTTTTTGCCAAAGCCTTTCATAACCAATCTAGCTTTGTACTTTGGTTAAGAATAATATTCTTGAGTTTTCAACCTAAAAACCCACTTATTCGATTCAAGGCCTTCATTCCCTTTGGCAGTTGCACTAAATCATAAGTGTGGTTCTTCTGAAGAGCATTCATCTCTTTCTGCATAGCAACGAACCACTTCTTTTTCTACTCACTTTCAACTGCTTCTTAGTAACTCTTTGGTTTACTTGCAATAGTAAGCATCACATACTCATCTGTAGAGTATCTCCTAGAAGGTTAACGTTGTCTAGAAGATCTTCTCAACTGAGGTTATGCGGGAAGTTACTCTCCAACTTTTTCTTGCTTAACATATCCTATAGGTAGATCAACATCAAGCTCTACACCATATTCCTACACATCTCTCACATCACCCTGATATACTAGAGGAGTAACTGGGTTACAATCTACTAATTCTTTTGTAGAAGTCTTGGTTGGTGCCTTCTTCTTCAAATCCTGAAAGGTTTGATCCTCAAAGAAGACTACATCTCTGCTTCTAAACGTCTTCTGCTTTTCTAGATCCCAAAGCCTGTAACCAAAATAATCATGTGAGTAGCTAAGAAAAATTCATTTTTTTGTCTTACCATCTAGCTTGGACCTCTCATTGTTTGGAACATGTACAAATGCACGACAACCAAATACTCTCAAATGCTTATAGGAAACATCTTTCTCTGACCATACATGCTCTGCAACATCACCATATAAGGTTGTACATGGTGATAAGTTAATCACATCAACTGTAGTCCTCAAAGTCTCATCCTAAAACTTTTTGTGTAGCTTGGCCTATGAAAGAATACATCTGATCTTTTACATGATAGTGTGATTCATCCTCTCTACAATAGCATTATGCTGAGATGTGCCAGGAACTATCATTTCATGTTGGATGTCATGTGACCTATAATAATTAATTAAACAATCCTGTGTACTCGCCACCATTATCTGATCTTATGCATTTTAATTATCTTTTTGTCTTCATTTCAACTTTAGCATGAAACCCTTTGAAGATATTAATAACCTGATCTTTGGTCTTCATAGCATAGGTCCAAACTTTCCTAGAAAAATCATCTATAAAAGTGACAAAATAAACAGCACCACTGATACCAGGAATATTAACAGATCCACTATGAGTTTTTGTCCTCAAAGGACCACATACATCTGTATAAACATAGTCTATGACATGCATTTTTCTAAATAAAGTAGGACTAGCAAATAAAATTCTATGTTGTTTACTAGTCAAACAATCAATACAAGGATTCAGATATGTACTTCTAAGGTCTGGCAATACCTCTCTCTTGGAAAGAGCTTGCAGCCCCTTCTCGCTTATGTGTTCTAATTGCCTATACCATAACTCTATGTTGAAGTCTTTCTCTATAGCATTTAACTGTTCACCACAAGCTTTGGCCTACAACCTGTATAAGGTATGATATTTTTTTCCACTAACTATAATAAGACAACTCTTACTGAGCTTCCATTGCCCTCTATGAAACTTGTTATCATAATCTTCATCATTTAGTGTTCCAATTAAAATTAAATTCAGCCCCAAGTCAACCACAAGCCTCACATCCTTAAGCACCAATTTGCAGCCAAGATTAGTCTTTATGTGAATATCACCCATGCCAATGATGTCTGCTGTGTTATAGTTGCCCATCTCGACAATACCAAAATTTCCAGACCTGTATGTAGCAAAAAACTCCCTCCGTGGTGTAGCATAATAAGAAGTACATGTGTTAATCACCCACTCAAGATCCTAACACACACAAGAAAAAAAATTATCAAAATGAGACAAAATCAAATAGTCACCACCATGCACTATAGTTATAGTATTATCCTTCGACCTTGTAGACTCCACTTTTTTTCCCTTTTTCTTGCTATTCTTAGGTTGCTTGCATTGGTTCTTGTAATATCCTTTCTCATCACAATTATAGCAAACAATATATTTTCTTGATCTTGACTTGCTTCTACCCATACGTGAACTACTTCTATCCTTGGACTTTGATTTTTCTCTATTCTCTGAGATAAGTGCTTGTGAATCATTCTGAGATTTTGTTGAATTTTATCTTCTCAACTTTTTGTTCAACAAACTGCTTGTTACTTGACTCATAGTGACAATACCATATGGTGTAGAATTACGGAGGGAAACCACCAGTGTCTCTCAACTTTCTAGCAATGAACTAAGAAGTAACAACACTTGCAACTCATCATCAAGAGACATTTTCATAGATGATAACTAGTTAATGATACTTTGCATTTCATTCAAATGCTCAGCAATAGAAGCAACCTCTTTATATTTTAGATTTACAAGTTTTCTGATCAAGAAAGTTTTGTTACTAGTTGTTTTTCTTTCATAGAGACTTTCCAACTTTTTCCAAAGAGAATATACAGAACTTTCAGTAGAAACATAGTAAAATACACTATCATCAAGCCATTGTCCAATAAACCTAACTGATTTTCGATCTAACCTCTTTCACTCATCATCTATCATAGTTGTGGACTTTGTACTATTCTCTTGCAAAGATCTATATAAATCTTTGTAATACAAGAGATCTTCCATTATTGGTTTGCATATCATCCAATTATTTTCATCCAAGCTAATCATGCGAGAAATACTATCGATCTTCATGTTCTAATACAAAAATTAAATCACTAAAACTCTGCTCTGATACTAATTGATGGGATATAAAGAGAAATAAACTTTATATAGGAATAAATACTAGCAGACAATAACACGCAATGGAATTAAATAGAAATCACAATCGAATATAATACCAAGATTTAAGTGAAAATTTTCTTAAACGTGAAGAGTAAAAACCATGTGGCAAACTAGAGATAATCCACTATAATAATAATAAATTTACAAATCTCAGTCTTTTGCCCAAAACTCAAGCAACAATCTCAAGAGAATAATTGGGATACAAGGATTACGTCACTGTGCATAATATTCAAATTCTTCCCAAGTAATCACAACAAGAATCTACTGTAGATCTAATCTAACCTGGGATGAGTATATTGCCTAGATGATTGAGAATAGTCTCTCCGCGTTATCCTTATCTTCTTTCCTTTTCTTCTCTTATTTTTTTTATCCTTTTATCCTTCTTTTTGAATCAAATTGTTGCTACAATTTGATGCCTCGTTTCTGTAGTTTTTCTCCCTTGCTACTATAGTTTTCTTTCTCCCTTATTTTTATAGCCACCATACCCTCTTATTAGATCTAAGATTAGGTAAAGGGAGGGTGAACTATAGGCTATTAATAGACTGTCAACCTAACATGTTTCAAGTAGTCAACTACTATTTGATGCTAAAATGAGCTCATCTTATATACCGTTCAACACTGCCCCCATACACAAAACATTCTGTAGATATTACAACTACCTGACTATTATTCAAGCTGGATAATGATAGAGCGCATCTGTACGAGAGAGAAAGAGAGGCGAACTCTCTTTCTTTCTCTTTTTGAATTCTCGATTCTAGTTTACATACATCTTTTCAAACACGGGCTAACTTGAATAAGGAAGGAGCACGCATCGGATACATTATCCAACTTACGAGAGTGTAGGATGATGTCGTTGGATGCATCCTCTTTTAATGGTGTTTATGATGATGCCATTCCATTCAAGAGAAAGGATCGGATAGGATCGGCTCCAATCTTCCGGTGGATGGACGATCAAATCTGATCTCATTTATTAAATGAAATAACGTCAAGCATATTTATCGATAGCTCTAACTAATATTTTTTTTCTCCATCACTAAACCTTGAGAATAGATGTAATGTTGGCGGCTTTAGATTAAATAGGACAGAAGCAGCAACAATCTCTCTTCTGCATTCTTATATTTTTAGGTCACTCCAACTTTTCTGCTGTCATATCACGGAAATTAACCCTACATTGTCGTCATCGGAGAAATACGATGGCAGAAGAGTTGATTCTGACAGCCATCAGCCATCGAGGTTTGCGTGATGGACAAAGAAAACCTAACCCCAAAGCACCACAGAAAGGACACACGCAAGCGTGGCTCTCCGTTACCTCACGCATGTTCATTAACTGTAGCTCTTCACGCCGCCTTCGGGACACCAAGCTGCATGTGATCGCCTCCATTTCTTCCCTGGCGCATGGAGAATCTGCCGCCGCCATCAAACTACATCGAGACCCTTGCGAAAGGGCTGCGGATTCTTCACGAGCCATGCTGGTCTGTGCATTTGTCGAGGGAATCTCCGTAGAATCTCTTCGATGGGATGTCACTCACAACCCTACACCCACTGAATATAGCTTCCCTAGACAAAGGAGGCTAAAGCTTTGTTCACGAGAGAAGGAATAATATGGCACGAATCTTGTCCATTTGGAGTTGCAAGAAAAGCTTTGCAATCTCCAGGTTCTGGTTGGAAAGCTGAATCTGTGACCAAGGCTGCACTGAGCTGTCACAGGAACCGTCCATTAAACCTTAGTTTATATGTCTGAGCTCTGCGCGCAGTGCAGTGGCTCAGCTTCATAATGACCATGTGAGTTGGGGAGACAATGTAACTCGAGGCCAACCTGCTGTCTCTTGTCTTCATGTTCTATCGTCTTGTTATTGTCTTCTGCAATCAAAGTGTTTAGACATGGAGCTCGTTGAGACTCAACATCCAGCGATCACTCTGGCTGCACATCTCTCCATTTCTGCTCCTCACCTGCAGCACTGGGAAGGATCTGTGGGGATTCTGATTACAGTCAAAATAGTGGTCAAGTGAGGACAACATGCAAGACTGTTGAACTCCATATTTCTACAACGTGTAATGGATCCAACCTGGTGGGAGCTTGGCCTTCCAGAGTATTTATTTCACCCCTAAATGCTTTACATGCAGTTGGCATATGCTGTTCCTTTGATTCTTTAGGCTATCAAGTCAGAAAGAAAGCTTGCTTGTGAAATGTGCTTCTTCTTTTTAACTGTTATTAAGAGAATCAACAACAGCAAATAAACGACGACCAGTACGTGCATACTAACATGTTGTTAGAGAATGTCTAGCTGTAGATTCTACTTCAGATACTATAAATATCCACCAGGACGAGCGAAAGGAACCATCTCCATCTCTCTCTTTCTTTGCGAGATTTGAGTTCCCTCATGGCTGCTAAGAAGTCTGCTATTCTTATGCTTATTATCCTTCTAGTGGCTCTCACTGCCGAGGGCAGACCGCTGAAGGAAGATGACAAGACCAAGACCAGAATGTGCTACAGATGCTTAACGCAAATTGACGCTAGCGGCGAAGGGAAGGTGGAGGGCACCATTGCACCCTCTGCGGAGAAAGGCAACAGCCCAGGGGTGTTGGTGGGCAGGGAAGATGTTCGACCAACGAACCCAGGTCACAGTCCCGGTGTTGGCCACTCTATCGGCAACAAGGGCGTGGACAAGAACGTGTGACCGAAACCTGATTCATTTGTGATAGCTGTACATAAGTTTTATCATTTCTATTATTCTTCTTCTTCTTCTTCTTCTAGGTTTGCCTTTTCTTTATCTGCATTGTGTTGTTTCTTCATCATGGCTATTTCATTCTATTTTTTCGTTGGTTGTCTGAAGAAAGAGCTTCAATGCTTGTGATTAATGGTCCTGTTTAAACTTCCCAGGTATTAGTCCTCATGCACTCTGCAAGCATGCATGGCAGCAGACTTGGGTGGTATTTCTCACGTACGTAAATCGATGTTGAATGCTTAAACTTGATGATGCTTATTCCAATCAGACAAAACATAAAATGTAATGCTATTCAAGTGAATGGCATGATCAACACTAGTGGCCATGCCAGATCAAGCTGCACACATCTGCCATTCGAGTAATGTTGATGCGGAAAGCAAGACAGCTAATGACTGCAAAGCTATGTTCTCTTTTCTTTTATGACAAGTATGCAGTTCCTGGACCTGAGGAACCAACACAGCCGACAGAAACCTTCAGTTTGATCTCACGTGGTTCCAAATTAATTTATGATTTGCGGTCTTCCCACTGCTTAGATTAATCTGCATTCTGTCTCGGTTTTGTTCTTTGGAATTTTATAGGACGCAATCTTCTGAAAGACAAACTTGAGTTGGGGTTGGTGGTTGCCACGTGTTTCTACCTTCTCTTTTCTCGATGAGTGTTCATCTCCCCTCCCTTGAAGAGAAACTGTGCATATAAACTATGTTCCCAAGTTGGCGTCGGCTGAGAGTAACGTGCATTGGAACTTTAAAGTGGCAACTGGTGGCTGGCTGGCTGTACTTTTATGGACTATATTAGATTCGAAATTGTGCTGTATGCCTTGAGATCTGTATGCATAAATAAAGGATTCTATATGCTCCTAAATTTTTAAGGTGCTTTGTTGGATGGATGCTCAAGCTTACGCTTACGCTGTGTGAACCTTTTGCCAGTTAACAGTCAGTCTTTAGATTCAATCAAAGATTTAGAGCAAGTGCTGCAAGGGCTTAGAATACGTTATCAAGACAGTTCGCAAAAGTACGGACCGCAGAAGACGCAAAACATGGGTGCACGTTCTGGAGCTCGTTGTGCGTGAAATTTCTATACGTGAACGCCATCATGATATCTGGATCTCTATCTCTCGAGAGGAATATTCCTGCATGGGCGTGCGTGGGTTGGGTGTCTGCTATGGCAATGGTCCCATTTCCTGTGAAACGAGTTTGTAAGTTACACCAGTTTTATAATCATATCTTATTAGAACTGGTTTTTGTCTTCACTCTCGGAAGATGATGGATGGATGGCATAATAGTGGGTAGCTCTGCCGCTTCTTTGTGTACTTGCCTTTCTTTTATTTATCCCTAGTATTGAGATATTAATCCAGGCTTGATGTCGTCTTGAATTTTTAATTTTTCATGCATTTCAATATTAACTAGGGATCTATATTAGCTTTATTACAAGTTAAAAGTCACATTAAATCGAATGATGGGCTTATCTCTCAATCATCGCACTTCTGTTGTGTAGAATCGCTGGTCCACTGAACTGTGGAAGCAGCAGCAGCAGAAGGGAGGTAGGGAGAAGAATAATCTCTTGTTCTTACTCTTTGCTCATGTTCTATATATTATAATCATGTGAATTAAATATTTCTCTAACAAATTAGATGAAAACCCAACAGAGTCATCAGATTTCTTTAAGTAACACCAATTTAAGCTGGAATAGCTTTTGTTCTTACAAGATCCAGTTGTATAAGCATTACATACAATTTGCACAGAAAATATGGATTTCCTCTGTCAAAAGAAGTACAATAATAATGCATTACTACAACCTATTCTGATTTACAATTTACAACTGAGATCTGTCAGTAAAAAGTTTCAGCTGTTCTTTTGCTGGTGGTACAACTCCTCCTCAACACACTAGGCTTAAGCTTAGATGGGATAACCCAGCCGGTCTCTAAACTCCTACTGCATTCTGTTAGTTTCCTACACTGGTTAGTTGTGTCAGAAAACAAAATGGGAGAGCCTCCATCCTGCAAATCCCAAACCCTGTCATCCACAACACCATCTGTCTTATAGCTTGCAGCTTCAGAGGAATGATTTGAGTACAAAGAGGAGCTCAAGGAACCATCCACGTCATTCGATAATCTTAAACTGCCATTCCAACTCTGACGATCCAAGTCGCCGAATATGTACTCCGAGTACTCATCAGTGCTCGTAGAGTTCCTTGTGCTTTCGGTGCTGCAGGAAGCTTCGTCTGAGCAGCTGATGAGGGAAGAACTATCACTCGAAGAATCCGACTTGGGGACACAAAATATTCCATTGAGGAAATTATTAGGTTCATAACTGAAATGGTAACCGGTTGTCCAGTTGGGTTCAGCTTGGTTCCTATGGTGAGCAGATGGTAAATCGGACATTGCAGTTACAGCATTCGAGCTCGCTTTCTCTCTGTCAGAACCAGAACAAAACACTTCCTTTGACCTGCTTCTCTTACTCACTATTTGGTCCGGGGACAAGGTGCTACTTATCAAGCTTGGGGGATGTGGTGAGCATCTGATGGGGGAAAAAAAGAGTTCAAGTTAGTAGCCTCGATTATGGCTAAAAATAATATATGGGAAGCAATATCACCTAACACTTACCTAGCATAAAGAAGCATATATGCATTTTTTGATAATACTGTTTCAAGATCCACTGGTTTTACCTGCATTTGTCATTAACATGGGTTTCAGTATTAAATTGTTGGAAATGTAAATGTCAGGTGTGTGACTTGGTTAATACTCAACTGAATTAACATGCGACAAAGGTTTATGGACGATTTCCTACAGCAAAAAAAAAAAAAAAACCACATGTCAAAAAAAGAATCATACCGTGCTGTCATCAGTCTTGTACCATTTTCCTTGTCTATTCTTGACGTAACACACATAGTGACCAGAAAAAGATGCATTCATGACATCCAAGTGAACCACCACTGCATAAAGCTTGTACATTGGAGATTTGTCATTGGATCCATGCATGTAAGGAGCTAAATCAAGGTACTCCGGAAAACAAACTGCCTTGTTGAGTTTGCCAAATTTTCCAGACTGCAGGGCATAGTTAAAAACATGTCAAAACAAAATCAATTGCAGTAGCAAAGAATTGTTTCTATTTTGAACAAATTAGTGACCAAATTTGTTCAGCTAAGAGTTACCTGAAAGCGTTTTAAAGCGATCGTAAGGATATTAGGAGCACCTACTATTGTCAACTTCTTTTTTGCACGCTCATATGATTTGCATCTGCCAGGGTGTCAAATGAGATACAAGTACCTCATGGCAAAATAGGAATAGTCTACGATAATAAATGTGCAGAGAAGATAGGACAATATGTAGGAAAAGAGCATATGAAAATTTGTAAATAGGTTTGAGCACATGCATTGCATATGATGCACACAAACACAAAAAGATGAAATGGCTCTGGAAAAAATTGTTCAGTTAGCTATCCTATGCAATGCACTTTTGCCCAGTGATTTTCCCATTAAAATATTTTCAATAATGACGCAAGGAGATTATCAAAATTGTCAATATCATCTTTGCTTCAAAATGTAAAAGATACAAGAGGGCTAGGGGTTTGTGACTATTGGGAACCAACATCTTCCACATTATACATACCAGACAAAAAGGGAAAAAATCAATTAGTGCAACAAACACACACTAGGACTCCACTAAAGACATATTTACCAATAACATACGAAATCAAAACTGTAGAGACACATGATATGGATCTAGTTGGTAAGAAGTATCTTGATGTCCTCAAGTTTTTACATAATAAGACTGCAGAAAATAAAACTGCAAACTTCAGTTAAGATATGAGGCAGGATTCATTTTGAAGAAGAAACTCCCATGAAATCAATTCGGGTCTAGAGTAGAACTCTTGGTATATCTTGAAATTCATAATGGAAATACTGTTGGCCTTTGGAATACATACTGATTTATGCACTGATAAGGTCCAATAACACTTTCTCAAAGATCTACAACTTTTCTTTTGATAACATCAGATAATTAGTTCTTGTTCTAGTTAAAATTTTCCGTCCAAAGGTTTTGGCTTCATATATATAAAAATGTGCAAGTTGAAAATCTTCCATAAGATAAATAACTTGATGAAATTTATTCCAAAATTATTGTGCGAGCCTATAATGCAGCTTACCTGCTCTTCATTTGTCAGTTTTTGGCTAAATATTTGCTAGTCTTTTGCATACAGATGATATGAGACTGAGAATTAAACAGACATAACCAAGTAAAAGGTTAATTAGTCATCCCTTCAAAGATAACCAATCTTATGCAGTGAAACTGCTTGCCATGTAAGCATCTCATGTTAATCAGACCTGAGAACTAACCTTACGAAATAAGAGAAGGGATGGCCACCTACAGCCATTTTAGGCACTGACAAGTTTCTTGGGAGCATAGCATCCCTCTCTAGCTTCACTCTCTTTATTATCATATTTATAATTCATTAAGGGTTATAAATAGTATCTGCAGATGATTGAAGATTATTTTAGTGCTCTGATCCCTCTCTAGCTTCTCTCCGGTTTTCTTATTTTGTTTCATAAGTCTGCAAAATCCAACATCAGTTGTCATTTGTTGCCTAAATATTAAAGATACTAAGAGGATTTGCATTATCCAAATTTAACACCAATTTATGTGCATAATGCTCTAAACAGCAACCTTTATCTTTTTAAGTTCCTTTTATCTAAAATGTCATCGTGGTTTGAATTCTGAATTATATCTTCACTAGCACCATAGTTATCCATGGAAAGCTCATGTTTTAGATGGCCACCAGCCACCCAAGGGTGGCAATCACATTCATGGAACATGAGGTCTTGTAAAAGTAAATCAACTTTTCATCATTTCTGCTGTTCATAATATCAATGCCTCTGGCAGATGGTAATAGCCACATTCTTTTACTTTGTAAAGTCAAGAATGCTTTAGAATGCTAAATTGTATGGCAAAATAGTGCCAAATAATTTATCAGAATGTTAATGTTTCCCTAAAGCAATATGACATCTTGAATCATCAAGGAACTGCATTATAGAAGAAAAACATGGTACGGGAGAAAATCTTCAAATCCTTGACTAAGATGGAAAAGAAAGTAACACCTTAAAATTTTTATATCAGTAATTTGGGTTTATTGACAAATTTGCTATTGACAGGTAAACATGAATCAGACAATCCATCATTTTTCCAGAAGATGGGACGATAAAAGTTCAACATAGTGCATCTGTTTGTGCACTAGAGGTGCTTCGACATGAATCATTAAAATAATGAGGGCTTCAATGACGAACAAGCATACCATCTTACTGCCATTGAAAATGGTTATGAAGACTCACCTAAGGCAATGGTATTTGTTCTCTCCATCCAAAATCTCAGTAGTTGTAAATCGTCGCAGTGCTTCTTCAAGGGTTCCAACGTGCCCTTCTATTTCTACCGTAAGATCCATCATACGCTCATATCTCTCAGATCTGCTGTGGCACTTCATACATTTTATCTAAATTTTCCAAGAATTTCGAGTTAGCATTAACCATTTTCAGAACAATGACTCAAAATAGTTTATCGCCAAAAGATAATAAAATAATTTTAAAAAAAATCAATTAAACAACAAAAAGCAAAACCTTTGACTGAAGATAACCACCAAAGGTCAGTTGTATAAGAGTAGTTTCTTCAGCCCAACAATGATCAACCGCATGAGCCCCAGCTTCCTTAAGGCAAACAGATTGCAATGCATCAATGGCATATCTGTCAAAGAAAAACGAAAATCACATGCCTTTGAAAGTGAATAGTCAATAATTTCCACCATCAACACATAAATCTTAGAGACTTGATCAGTCAACAATGCACCAATCAATGATTACATCCTTAAACACAACCTATGAGGATCCTAAACTTTCTAGATTGGAGTAACTTGGTAAGTCTCTTGATACATCAGATAATCTACCATGCCAAACCTTTTCAATGTGACAAACAGAGAACTTGTTGAATTCATCATTAGGGGTATGAATGCAAAAGTATCTTCATTTGAATTCCATCATGTAGCTATTTGGAGAACCATACATGCAAAAAAATACTAACAAATTCCACGGATAAGGTTTTTAGTCAATATGAGCAATGTTCATGATACCTACATACACGATACTAGAATCATTGACCAAAACTCGGGAAAGGAGAGGTCATCCAGCAAAGGCACACGCAAGCGTGCTGTGTTGTGCAATATATGCATAAACAAAGTCAATAGACAAACTTGAACAAGCAAAGATGTACACTATCTAATATCAAAGGTTGTTTAGTTAGTATACGAGAATGTGATGATTGTCTCAGCTGCTCACATGGCCAGAATAGTGGATCTTGTACTTGATAATAGTATTCAGTAGCAAGCACTCCATACAGCTAGTACAATTTCTTTTTTTCTCTAAATGAAGCTGCCTTTTACGCAGTTATATCCTGATAAAAAAACCAAGTGTTGTGACTACTGGTTAGCCACTTGTTGAAAATTATCATAAGAGCAGGACTTATAAACAACCCCCAAACAGACAAAAGTACTTTCAATGGATGAATGATAGATATTACGTGGTATCTAACTATAGTTATAAGAGCATTTTTCATCTGACTGAGAGACATGTTCTCCAGCTCCATGATCCTGAAACTTAACATTACCAAACTCCATATAAGTACTACAACAAACTAATGGGACCTACTTAGACACAACCTGTTATGACACTCTATTAATAAAATTGCTCTAGAACTCAGATGCACCAACAAATCTCAGTCAAGCATAGACATGGGCTAGGTATTCATCTAACTTTAATTGTACAACTACAAAAAGCAATGAAGCTACTATCTCAGCAAAGGCATCTTATAAGATTGTCTAAATAGAATTCATTTCATATCACTACATAATACTTGTATCACCTTAAAAACTCATGGGCATCTTCTTCTCTCCCATGACCAAGATGACTTCCAATTTCATGCATGTGGGAAAGTATGCCAGCAGGTGATAAGGGGGATTCTCCTAGTTTTGCCTTCATAAGGAGATTTTCTAGTTCACATGTGAAACACCATTCTCTCTTCGGACCTGTTATGAAAAGTTTTGAAACACAAATAAGAGACACATTCTTTTAATTGACAAAAGCAAAGAGAATGGGAATGTTCAGTGGAGGAAACATGCATGTTTTTGAATGAAGCCCTTGAAGAAGATAAGCAGTCAGCGGCGGAGTAAATGTCAAACACTGGAGCACAACATTTGCATAACAGCTGCAGAAAAAAAAATAAAAACATGCATATTAATGAAAGGTTCCTCAGAGACGGCAGTAACAATCTGCAACAACTTGATTGGCTTCATATTTTCATTAGTGTTTTCAAACAGAATTCATGTTTCAGCATTATTCTCAACAGTAAATTTGGTGGAATGAATTTATAGTTCACCAAAATAGAGTAAAACACATGGCATAGCATAAAAGTTCCGATGCTATGTAGTTTGTAGTGACAAAAAATCATATGACTAACAGTAAACATAAACTATGTATATTTATATTATGGGAAAAAAAGTATGTTTAAATGGAAACCTAAAAGCACAAAGCTTGACCAGATGCTTAAAAAGAATGTAAGAGGGAAAAAAAAGGTCATCAAACTCAAAGAGTAATAGCAATGAAATTCATCAAAAACTGCCTGTATAATGTGCAAGCAAATGAAATTAATGACCAATAGTTGATAATGAGACTCTCATGCTTATGACATAAAAAATATGATTGTTAACTAGTATGGAAAATAAATACAGAGAAAAATCAAGAGAACCATATTGGCCAAGGATATCTCATGCAAAGATCGCACAAGTATTGTAAAATTCATAAGACACATAGCTTCGAGCTTATGAACTGAACAGAAAATTTTCAGGTATCAAGGTGCATTCTAACAAATACTTTACCTATTGTGGCAGTTTATTAAACCACTAGGACGTAACACCACTTTGTCAAAGTTGTAAAGTTTGACAAAGTAATCATATGGAAAGAGCATCTGAAAAAGCAGGAAGAGCCATGTATTAACAATACCCAATAACGAAAAAATGATGGTATAACTTGGGAGTATCAAAATAAGAAGCTAAATAATTCAAACCTTAATTTTTTTGGAAAAATCATATCCAGAACTAGACCTATGCTGCCTTGAGACTTTTGAAAGCTTTAGCTGCTGAACAACTCTTTGTACAGATGTTTTTATGTCACTGGAATGGGAACCTGCATTTTGGTACAATTTCATGGGAGCTTTAGGAGCATTCTCTACTTTTTTAGAGGCAACATTTGACATAGAATTCCCCACAAGAGATACTTGATCAGCAATAGCAGATGACAAAGACATCAGACTTTTAGACTGCACTAGCTGTACACCATAACTTAAACTATCAGGACCCTCCGATTCAGTGATAGAAGCTGATGAGCTTGTGCGATCAATTGCTCCCAACATAGAAGTTCTTGAAGAAAGTATTTCATTTCTAGACTTTGTTTGAGAGTGTATAGTCTCATCAGAAAGGTTGGAGGACTGCAACTGGGGTGTGACATCTGAGCGATTGTGATGGATTTCTTGGTAAACTTCAAATTCTGTTGATTCAACAGTCCTATTGCTTTGAGACACACTGGGTCCAAAAGTTCCATTCTCACATTGACCACCATCTTTAGAGGATTTAATATTTGAACGACTTTCAGAACCAATGAGGTTTGAGCCACGACTACACTCGACCTCTCCAGATGCAAAGGAGGATGCTCTCTGATCAACTTTTGTACTTAATTTCTTAACAGAAACATCAGAAGAAGAATGTTCTCTGATTCCAGTTTTGTGGAGTAAACTAGGGTGAGCTGTAGAAGAAGAGTCAACAAATGATCCAACAGGGACAGAGAACATTGAGCAACTTGAGGATGAAGAGTTAGAGGAAGAATCAGAAGTGCTTTCTGTTCCTGATGAGTCCATAAATTCATCATCACTAAAAGCTTCAGATGAATAGCTTGATTCAGATGATAGTTTCTTGGAGAATGACATGACAGCCTCCTGTGAAGTTCCTCCAGTACCCAGACTGCCATTGCATATTTTGGATCTTTCAGCTGTTAGCTCCTTCGGTCCTGTAACACCATCTTGACCATCATAATGATCATCAACTGGAGGAGAACAACAAACATTCTTGTGTCCTTGTCTCCAATGGATTATCTGGCATGTCCTTGAGCTGCAATTTCCATGCAGAAACAGGTAAATGTTGAGTACTGAATGAGTTAAATCAGAAGTTAGATGCAGCATTCATAACAGCTATAATCATGTGGATATATGCTTTAAAATGATGGAAATGGAGTACTCATCAATAGTACAAGTACAACAATAAATACCATAAGAAATATCTTTAAAAGGCCAAATAAAAACTTTCCAGATGATCATGTATAGTATAACAAAAATTCAATATCTGCATGATCTAAATAGTACTCCCTGTGAAATAAGGAAACATGTAATTAAGTCCTTATTTCCTTAGTAACTTATTTCAGAATATTTTCTGTACTTTCTCTTCTATAATAATCATGGTAATAGGCAGATAAATATTAATGCAAAAAAAGAAAAAGCTCTATTCATAGTTGCACAGCACACATTTTGGACCTGTCACCCTAACAAATCGGCAAACATACCACATCTGATGGAACACAGTTTGCCTCATTGTGTGCCTTGTGCACCTAATTGAGCAAGAGATACCCACACATGTAGGAGAATCAATAAAAATCCAAGGCATAAAAGGACTACTGGATGTGGTGAGCCATTGCAGAAGCATCATCACGCTGTCACAGACACAATTGTAAACGGGGTGTTCGATGTAATGCTTATGTATGTCCGTGTCTTTCAATTTTGTTTATGCTTTGCACAGTATATAAAGGGCTGGCAGTAGGCTTAGCAGCCATTTTATTTGGTTTTGGTGGTCATCCTAGGCTTGTCGCTTACAAACAAAGGTTGTGTCATGTGGGCACTTATGGGGATTTCGGTCTGTAGTGGACCATTTTGGATCCTTTGTTGCGCGATCGTTCAGAACTTGTAAAATTTATTTGTAATTTGCGTTGGCTATAAAGTGTTTACTGAAATGACTGCTTGTAGATCCCGAGTGAGACGCTTTCTCTAACCTGTTTTCTCTTTTGTAGGTCCAAAGGGACCATAGGAGGTTTCGGAGAGGCTGACCTTTGTGGACAGACACGCAAGGGTGCTGCACGACTTAGGCAAAACCAGCTAAGTACGTGACATATGGTATCAGAGTGGGACAAGCATTTATAGAAACACTTAGCATGCAAACGTCGGAGACCTAGTGGGGCTGCGTTGAGGGCAGCCAACATGCGCGACCGTTTGGGGGAAACGGGCATGAAGATATAGGAAAAATGAGTCGCTCAAAGGAACGGGCATTTGAGATTGGCATTTAGAGGAATGACCAACCTTTCGCGCAAGAGGCACCACGAGGACAAGCAAGCTGAGAAGAATGCGTAGTGCATAAGAGTTAGGATGGCTAAGTTCGAGCTATGGCTCGACGTTGACAACCATACTTGATGGTGCTCAGGGCAAGCGAAACGCTTGGTAAAGGATGAGACCATGCAAGGTGGAATAGGTTGTTCAACGACCGAAAGAGTTGTGCAAAGCTCATAGAGGTGAAGGGAATTGCTAACTCAAAGAATTCGGTACTCATGCAAGAGCTTGTATGCGAATGATGGAATGTTTGTGGCCATCCCAAGGCGACCGAAACTCAGCGCCATGGAGCATTGAAACTTTCTCTTCAGCATGAGAAGGATACGTCCGTAGGAGGCTGAAGTGTGCAACGAGTTCAGCATGTTGCTAGGCCTTGAGGGGTGCAACAGAGGTTGTATTGGCGAGGAGTCCCAATCTAGCAAGTGCATTTACGGGGGCAGAACAATGCATAGTTTGTTCAACAAGGCGGAGTAGTCCAAGGAGATGGTGGTCTCCGAAACTTCCAAAGGGAAGGATATGAAGAGAGAAGTTGCTCCAATGGGACAGATACCTTGAAGGGATAAGTCTCGGTTCTCCGGAGGGAGAATCATGTGCAACGGACGGCACATGTTGAGGAGTACCTCAAGACAACAATCCCACAAAGCTCAACGGACCGAGCAAGTGGCGATGAGTCGTCACATGATCTCGCATGAGATAATGCATTAGGGGATGCATTGCGAGATCAAGTGGGGGAGCGACCCAAGACAACACAAAATAAAGGCACACTTGGAGCCGATATGGAGATCAAACTCAATGAAGGGTTGACCCGTGGAATGGTGGGCGCAAGGACCACCATCAACTCAATGCAATCGAGGAACGGAGCAACTTGGGTGTAACTTGGCGAAGTACCCAAGCCATATAAAGATGGAACATGGAGCAGAGGCACGAAGCTTTCCTTGGGCAGAAGTCAAGGACATGAACTCTTGTAGAGGCAAGAGCGGGATCATGTCATTTCATGCATCCTTCATTCTGATAGAGCGGGCTCATCCTGTATGGTGTCAAAGACGAAAGGAGCTTCGAGGCACATGCACCTTATCTCGAAGAAGCATTTGACGGAGGAACTAATGCGACTCAACTTGCGAAGGCGAAGTTTGGATTCAAAAGGTCTTGACACAGGGGAAGAGGACACGAAGGCGAGTACTCATGAAGAATATACCACAGTACTGCCATTCAAGTTGTCATGAACGAAGCGATGGGTAGCGGAGATCGTGCTGGTAGGGGCAGAGGCCTAGGATCCAGATAATGGTGCACCAATTTAAACGAAGTCGGTGGACTTCGGGAGCTACTAAGTGATGGACTGTCCTAGAGCTGTACTTCGTCTGGGTGTGACCCGAGAGCGAGTGGACGAAGGCTGATTGTTAAAGGAGCGAACACAATCGAAGATAAAAGAGGCTTTGTGATGTGTTGGCAAAGGTCACACATGGAGGGATCACAATCCAAGTACATCCCACAAGGATCAGAATGCAATGGAGATGTCACTAGGAGGCGACATGGTGCAGCGGATCGTGGTGAAACAGTTTGTGACAATGCGATACACACGAATCTAGTCTCGTACGAGGGACTAGATCATACGGAGGTATGATTGGGAGCTACTGGGATCTCCACTTCAGTGAACAACACGACGACAAGAAAGGCTATGGATTCAAAGAGTAAATGTCATGGTATCGTAGAGGTGAGTCTTCCATGCGTGCATCAAATTTTGCATCGGATAAAAGCCTTGGTCATCAGCATATGGGGGCTATGTACCACCAAGGGAGTATACCAAATACAAGTAACAGTGAGTTCCATGGGAGGGACTTGATCATGCAGAGGTATGATCAAAGCGACTAGAGAGTTGGACTGCTCCAAAGCTCATATTTGCTTAAGGGAGCCCGGCAAGTCGGAGGACAAGACTGAGTAAGCGAACGTTGCTACCAAGGAAGCTAAGGAAAACAGAATCGGTGCGAACCCTATAACATGATGGCAGAGGCCATGCATGGGAGTTGCAGTCTATCTTTCCATCGACCAAGGGGACCTACTTGGAGAACACAAAGGTGTTGAAGCAGGGGGTCAAAAGGGGCGAGGAAGCGACGACGAGTCCATAGGGACTTAGCTACCCAAAACTAAGCATCGATTAGAATGGAGGTAGACTCGAAGGAGTGCCACAGAGGCAGATCTACCGATCGCGAAGAAAGGGATGCAGATGCGAGGTGACGGATAGTAGGGCCATGGGCATGGCAGCGCCATAGTACCGTAGAGGCGGGACTTCCGTGAAGTCATCGATCCCTTGCTCTCATGGAGGGAGAGCGCTTGATCGTGAAAGGGGCCGAGGAGGTGGAGAATGCGGAGGGAAACTCCAAGTACCGAGACAAGGTTGAAGGGCAAAGGCCAGGGAACTTCATAAGACCGGTGTCAACGAGCTTCTCATCAAGATAGCCGAAAGTGGAGGACTTCGAGTCAATGTAATAGTGCACGACCAAGGAACGAAGCAGGCAGTACGCGGTGCTGTACCTTTGCTACTCAGTGGAGTAGGTGACAGAGATGATGGAAAAGACAGTACAATCCCAGAGGCGACCAAAACTATTAGAGACTTACTCCAAGTTAGGGTGAAAACTTCTTGTATTCCAGAAGTTTGATGGTATTGAGAAGGTAAATCATAATAGCTAACTCAACGCAATGAGTACAAACACTTCAAGTGCTTCAAAAGTGTGAGCAAAGAGCAGGCGAAGGCTAGTAACCAGCTCGATGCATGGAGCACAACTCTTGAGGAGGTAGGCGAAGTCAAGTAACCTTTGTCTTCTCAACTCTTAAGAGAATGGGCAAAACCGAGTACCCCAATTCTCTTATATATCCAGTAGAGGAGCTCTGCACATGTTCAAAGACCCTTCGAAGAAACTAAATAGAAGACAATAGCTGTCAAATCCTCACTAATGTTGATCAGTGCTACTGAGAGTAGATTATTCACTTCATTTCCCAACAAAATGTCAATTGAAAGCGGAAGTGATGCGAACCTACTTGGAAGTGACAACTAAGTGAAAGGAGAGTCGATAAACAAATTTTTAGAAGAAGGACCCAAAAACTTCAAAAGTTTACGAGGTGATGCCCGTTAAAACTCCAACAGGCATCTACCCAGTTCAAGCGGCATGAGGTATTTAAGAGATTGACACATATTAAGGATGGTCTTTTCCTTCATCTGAAAGATCCGTAGGAACCAACAGTGATCAACACAACTCAACCAACCCCACACTAAAGTCAAAGTCATTGGCGAGTTGAAGCAGCATGGCGGATTAAAAGTTCGACTACTCAACAACAGCAGCGGAGAGCAATTGGGAGCCAAGAAGCATATTGCAACTGGAGCAGAAGATTAAAGACTCAGCAAAGGCGAGGAGTTGCAGCGTCAGCAAAGGCTTCGACGAGGACGTCACAGGAATAAGTGGGGGAGAATGTCACAGATAAAATTATAAACGGGGTGTTCGATATAATGCTTATGTATGTCTGTATCTTTCGGTTTTGTTTATGCTTTGCACAACATATAAAGGGCTGACAGTAGACTTAACAGCCCCATTTTCTTTGGTTTTGATGGTCGTCCTAGACTTGCAAACAAAGGTTGTGTCATATGGATACTTGTGGGGATTTCGGTCTGTAGTGGACCATTTTGGACCCTTTGTTATACAATCATTCAGAGCTTGTGAAGTCTGTTTATAATTTACAATGATTATGAAGTATTTACTGAAATAATTGCTTGTGAATCCCGAGTGAGACGTTTTCTCTAACCCGTTTTTAATTTACATGTCCTAAGGGACCATAGGAGGTTTCGGGGAGGTTGACCTTTACGAACGGACATGCAAGGATGCCACACGACTTATGCAAAACCAACTAAGTGCATGACAACGCAAGCAGAGTTTCTGGAAGTACACCTTCATGATAATAAGTTCCTAGCAATGAATTTGCACACATCCAATGTCCTGGCTTATGGAGTATGTAGGAAGAAGACACAAATAATGTGTGGAATTTGCAAAAGAAAATGGTTGAAGTGTATCTTCTTTTACATATTAAAAACAATCATTTTCTCCCCTCCTATTTTTATCCATCAGCGCCACAATAAATAGGGTTTAGACTTCTACGTTTCTTGTGTTATGGATGAGGAAAAGATCCACATAAAAGACAATCAATTCCCACATCTTCTAACCTCAATTACCAGAAGAAATCAGAGTAACAACTAATCACAGTGCAATCTACTTCCAATTTAAACAGTTGCAACACTTCATTTCTCTAGAGACTAATTACATTTCTATAGGGTCAAAAATTCATATTCATGCATTAAGATTACCTGAGATCCACAGGCCATATAGCTCAAGACCGAAATCAGAACCCTAGTTCTACCTAATTCCCCAGAATCAAACATCAAAGGAGGTAGAATTCATAAAAAATTCTACAAGATGCCGACAATTTCCAGAAGTCGTAAAGTCGAAGACCACATACCAGTATCTCACGGCTTTGCACCGGGAGCACCTCGTGGTAGTAGGGCTGCGGCACACGGCACACACCGCCATCTTCGGCCCACCACCGCCTACGACTGGGAGGGGACTCCGGCACCCGAGCCACAAGGCCTCCTCCGCCCGCGCGGCCTCCTCCGCCGCGAGGAGCGCAAGACGCATGACCTCTGCCCGCCTCGCCGCAGCCCGCCTCCACCTCCGCCGGGCCACCAGCGCGAGGAGCGGGCCGAGGACAAGCGCCACCAGGGCAAACCCTAGGGGGGGCATCCTGCCCCCACACCACCGCCCGTCGTCCGGTGCTCCCCCGCCGGCGCGCGCATAGATTCCCGGTGCGGTCACACGGGATCGTTCCCAATCCTTCCTCTCACACGCTGCTCCCGATTCGACGCCGCCTCCTTGCGATGCTGACGCCAACTACGAGATCAAAATGCTCGCTCGAGGCCGTGACCGGACCGCCCCACTCCTCCTCCTTCACAAGCTGCTCCCAATCCGACGCCGCCCCTACGCGTTGATGACGCCGATGATGAAACGAAGATAGATGGTCGCTCGTTCCTTGGCGGCCGCAGAGGAAGAAGCCAATGAGTAAAGCCACCAGTCCAATATACAAAGGAAAGTTGTGACGACAAACAGTAGTACAATAATAGTTTCGGAAAGAAGGGGTGATGACGGAAAGCCGGTCAGTATGCGATCGAGTCAACTTGATGATTGGGTAATATCGCTTGGAATCTATTCTGTATAGTTTCATTTTGCGTTCTATGGGTGGGTTTGGTACTGTACACGGTCAAGCTTGATATGGTAGATGACATGGTGTTACGTGGAAGAGACAAAAGATCATAAATGCTAGTATTCCAAAGGCTATTTTTCGTACCAGTCCTCGTTTTTCAATTGAAGATAATTAAATCTTCTAATAAATGAAAAACAAAATTTTGATTTAACTAACTAACTATATAGACCTTTTATGAAATAAATATAATAATATCATATTATTAAACTAATGAATAATAATATCATAGTATGAATAAATAGTGAGTTATATAGTATTAACAACATCATCACAGGCTTAAGTTGGAATTATGTATATTATATTATATGACACCAAAGTGAAATGTTCGATGATGATAGTTGCGTATTCCGAATACTCTGTCGTTATCCGAGGCACTATTATCGAGACTTGGAATTGGTTAGATCAAATAATTGATGGGGGTGATTAGATGAAAGAGAGCAATGTTTTTATCTTTTGCATGCTTGTCACCGTCATGTGTTTATAGTGTTGACTTGATGCTTAGATCAGATCTCAATAGGAAATTTATGTTCGAACCTAACCACTCTAGTGTAGCAAGATTTGGAACCCCATTTGATGAATTTGGCATATTCATTTTAGAGATCAACACCGGGTTTGTGTACTCAACAATAACCACACACACCCATTGCATTGAGAAATCATGCAAATACTCTTACTCTAAATTATCTTATACATTTGATTTAAGTTAAACTCAACATGTGAGAGACCGATTTAGTATCATATCGATGGGTTGATAAATGTCTTTGGATTCCTAGGAGCAGTGTCCTCGGAGTATAAGAAAACTCAAGTTTTGAAATGATTTTTCTTTTAATGAAAGAAAAAAAATATATTAAATAAAATTATCATAAATTTCTTTTTCTTTTTGGAGTTCATAAATTTCTATTTGTGCTTGAGTTGAGTTAACTTAGCTCGTACTATTGATCGATCTTATACAATAAAAATTTTGATTTTCTAGTTTATACTCTTATTGGATATGTGAATTTGTATTTTGACATTAAAACTTTCTCCTTTCAACAAATATGATTACGTAAATCTACGATAAATAAGTTAGTGATATTTTAGTTGGGTCTAATCACCTTGGTATTATAGTGCACTTATAATTAGACATCTTATAGGGATACAAATAAGCAAATAACTAATTTATCATATTGAAGCATGAAATATTAGCACTAAATATAAATATGAATAGGTGTATCATATGAATTAGGCCAATACTAACTAATCCCTTAACTGTCGTAATAACTTATTTAGATGGAGGGGCACACAAACAAAATGGAACTTTTTCAAAAGATACAAGTACTCTAAAAAAAAAGAAAACTTATTATTATTATTATTATTATTATTATTTGCCAAGACATGCAATCAAGATACAAAATGAAAAAGAAATATATTGCCAAAATTTACACCACAAAACATTAGGCTATATTGAGTAATTTTTTTTTCCTAAGAATCTTGTAAATTTGTGAGAAAATCCACATGCCACGTAATTAAGCTCGATGTTCTTGGATTATTTAATTATTATGTAATAGGCTCTGGCCAAACCCATGATGCGTGAAAGCATGACAAATAGTTGACTCTTATTGATTCTGCATTTGAAGTGTACAATCGTACCCGTGAGATCGTATTGAATGTGTAAGACATCATCACATCAGCTTTGTGGGTTGATCAAGTCCACCTACAACAGTCTTTAAATTGTAGGCATCTGATGAAACATGGATTTTCTAGTGTCAAGAATCGATAATATTCTTCCATTAAGTGTTTATATATATATATATATATATATATCGACGACTTTGGTGGTTCTTGGAGTGTACTTTTTTTATTTTATGTTTTACATGCGTGTTTGGTGAAATCTGCGACCTCATCAAAAAATATATATATACGAAAAATAAATAAATAATTGCACATCATCTTTCTTTTTTATTTAGCGTCTGAAACAACAGCCAACAAAATATATATNTATATATATATATATATATATATATTGAATCTTACGTGATATTATGTTTTCTAATACTTTCAGATGTAGAAAAATAATTCATTCTAAGCTATTGCGATCCGAGAGTAGTAATATTTTATACGAGCTCATTGAATTATGTAGTTTGAAGAATAAATTATTTTGAGGTTAAATATAGGTTCAATTATCTTGATTCTGTTGTAGGTGGTTACACGTAGTTGACATGTCATCATTTTAAAGCTAATTCGATTCTTGATAAATTATAAATCATTGTTATATCATTTGTCTCTCTTTATGATTTGAAACAAGGGTTTGTCTTGAAACATAATGTCCATATTAGAGGATATCAAGATACATTCGTCCAAGATGGGAATACTTAGTCACCTTAATGTTTATATGTTTGATAGAAACAATTGCACATTGAGAAATACCTCATATCATATATTTTAATAGTTATATCCGAGATGGATGTATCATTTGTGGGAAGATGTTTTACCTACTTATGATGCATTAAGCCATTGATGCATATATCTTGAGTGGATAGGTTTTGATGTTTATGATTTGAGTGGATGTACATAGATATTTTATCTAATCAGACCACACCGAGTAATTTGACCATTATATTATACTAAATGGAGTGGCTCAGATGTTCAGTCATTATACGCAGCGGGTTCGTCTTTTGAAGTAGGCCGAGAAAAGTTGTTGGGACGGTTTCTCTTTATTCGAAAGAGAAACCGAGGCGGCTTGGGGTGATCGATAAAGGCAATAAAAAGTCATATAAAAATGGTGTGGATCCCTTTATTCAAATATTACGAAATCGAAATCGCAGTTCGGATCCAAATCACAGACCCGTTTTCTTTTTCTACAGGGTAGGTTATACCCCAACGTTTCATGATCCAGCAGGGGAAGTCGAGGCGCGAAACAGGAGCTCTAGGGTTCGAGGGGAGGAGGCGAAGGTGAGACCTTAAGGGTTTCTTTGATGTGTTGGATCGTCTGCTTTCGTAACCTCACTTCGATTATGTTTCGTTTCGCAAGATCGCTTAGTTCTGCGTTCTCTTTGATCTGATCTCCCTAGATGCAGTCTTTCGGTTTAGAATATATGATGTTTTCATCTGCGTAAGATCTAAGCTTTTATGTACGTTCGATCTCTGGTCTGGTTTAACCATTCTCTTAGCTCTCTCCCTTCTCTTGTTCTTCATCTCTGCTTGCTTCAAGTAAACCGTGGGGTTTCTGCCTCTCGTACCTAAGATTTCGCTTGTGATTTGATAATCTAGCCACGAATCCGATGGAATCAGGTCACCCCTCCCGATCCCGGTCCGGATGAGCTGGATCGGATCTGGCAAAACAAGTATGGCTTGTCTGCACTTGTTACCAAGTTTTGCTAAATGCTCCATGATTAGTGGCCAGATACTTCGTTCAAGCATCCTCTAGTCTATGGTGATTAACGTGAATTCCATAGGTCCGCCATATGTTTCTGGGATCTCATGGATACTTTCTGCAGTTTTTTCCCCTTGCGAATTTTAACCATTTTATATAGATATTTTTGTAGTATCATTCCTTCTCATCTCTTGTTTTACATAGATAATTCTAGATAATACATACACTTCAGATTGCCGTACCCGTATTGTGTAATATTTATATCCTGTGACGGTATCTCCACGGTTGCTTATCCATGTGAGCATTTTACTATGTTTGTCGGCCTATCCAAGGAATCTACAAGCCGCAAACCATGAAGAGCTTTTAGTAATGCTAGTGAAAGAGCATCATGAAAGTGAAAGAAGATGATAAGTTTCGGATAGCAAGATTGTGCCCTCAAATAGCGAACACACTCAAATTTTTAGTAAACATTGTTGCTTAAAGCTGCGTATTCCTGTTGATCAGTGTAACTAGAAGATAAATTTTGAGTAGTCAAAGCCAAAGATCTTTTCTCTTAGACTATTTTATGCATATCTTGCCTTGTTGCATGTATTGTGTTCAAATTTAGCAAGTCAACCGATTCTATAGGTGATTGACATGAAGGAACAGAAGATGTCATTCTAAACATCAGGAACATGTTACCTCTAGGAGCAATTAGACCTCTAGGCATGAATTGAACTGTGGTCACCGCAAAGTCTGCACTAGGTTCATTTGTACCTTGCTTTTTCCAAAAACCTAAATTATGGTAGTTTGAATAAAAATTGTGCTGTGGAAGGGTAGAAAGGTACCAAAAAATTCATAGGAAGAGATGCCTTGATACTTGGCCATCCATCAATATCTCTTGTGTGTTCACGACAAATTCTGATGCTTGCCTGTCAATAATCTAAGTTGAAACACTCTGATTATTAAACTTGTTTTCAGTAAACCTATTAAAGATGATGTTTACTAGATTTCAGCGGAGAATGGAAGAACTTGTGATCAGATCCAAATGGAAATTCGGTTAGTTGATTGGTCTGATTTTTATTCGACAACGATAGGATTTCTGCTACTGTAACTAGAAGAATTAGACATCACAAAGCTTTTTCATTGAGAAGCATCTAAAAGTAGATAATGCGAACCCAGGGGAAGATGAAAAAGAAAAATATGAAAGGTGTCCCAGTAAGAGGTTGCTAATGCAGCTAATGATATTTTGCACTCTCCTTGTAAAACAGTTTGCAACTTATTACATTTGAATTGAAATATTTTACTGCAATGGTGAATCTAAATCATCCCATTTGCACTTTCTAGATTTTGTCAGTCAACAACTTTTGGGTTTATTTTAAGGTGGTGGTACACAGGATTGTAGACAATTTTTTTCATCACATAACATAGGGCTCTATCAAGTTTATAGAAGGGTTTCCAGTCCACTGCCCAACCTAGCTAATGTTGCCCTGAAGAGTACTATCTCACTAAATCTGACCTGCAGACCATAATAAAGGAAGAGGAAAGAGACCAAAGTAACGAGATAACAAAAACCATTAGACATACTAGACTCAGTGAAATGATCAAATTGGCCTCGGCTATGAGGCCATCTGCTTGTCCAAGTAGATCTGAGTGGATCATTTAATCTTGATACCATAGCCATTATTCATAAGACTAATTGTAATCTGATCTAATTAAATTATTCACTAAATATTTCTAGCATTGGCCACAACCAATTTTGCACACTGCTAGATGAAAATTTTCTCTTGTAGGTGGTTAACATTGGACTCATTGTTCAACATTTTGTCTCTGTCAACTCAGTCTTAAAAGTTTGCTTTATTACAATAGCAAGAGACTTCCTTGAATATATGGATTGAGTTTTTGAAGCTATGAAGAACATCATCATCAACTATGAACTGAAGCCAATATTTGGGACCTTAAAATTGATTTAGTTGTCATGTTTGAGCTAGTACTTGGATTAGGAATTATATATGGAAGTGTAAAGTTATTTGGTCAATATAATTATATCATATCCACTATGTAGATGGCTATCTCTCATCCCTCATTTGACTGTTACACTGAAGGGGAGGATGGTGCAATATGATTTTTTTTCCGAGTCAATTTCTTACTGTAGCATGGTTTTTAAAACTGGGACTTGTTTAAGTCATATGCTGCTGTCCTTTGGATATAAAAGTGATTATTGAATCCGATATGTCCACAGAATTAGCTACTTGATTAAGATTCAGAAAGTTCCTATTATTATACATGGACAACCTATGGGAAGATGTGAAGTCTAAATATGCTTCCTTATAAAGAGTAACTACGCCTTAAATTTGTGGACGATGTTCTTTGTCCTTCCTGTGTTTTCAATTGAAGGAAAGGCATGGGCAATCTTAGTCACTAAAATGTTTAATTGAAAAAGAAAATTTGAAATAAGTTGTGATCCTTTTTCCCACCAGAGAAAATGGCCCCAAAGATGATTGCTTTTGGAAATATCCTTGACGGTAAGGGGAGCAAGGATTGAGGGAAGGTGGAGGATTCAAGTGGTAAGAAGGGAATATAATATTTTTTATCCTTCAAAGTTGAAACAGTTACTACTCTTTTTAATTGCTCATTTTTGGTTGAAAGAGAATCATTACTTGACCAATTCTTTTAATGTTAGGTTATTTTTTTATCACTTCTCTGTTGCTTTGATTGGACCTGAACTCTTGGGTGTTACATGAGAGGTCTTTCTACTTGTGGGTGCTAAAACTCTTTACATATGACCAACTCCAGAGCCGCCGTCTCTTGCACTGGCTTGCTGTTTTATCTTTCGGCTTTTCCAAGTAGAATATTGTAAGTAATTAAGATGGATTGCAAGCTTCTGTTGCAGCTTTTGTTTCAAGTGGAATCCTTACTGGTTGCATATATTCTTGCATGTGCTATTTACATGGTTACTTGATATGTGCAGTGGTTACTGTTCGATGTTTATTACTGTGACTGGTATGCGTTTGTCATTACCTATTGGTAGACAAAACCTATGCTGCTGCCACCTACGGTCGTTACTACGAAACCAAATAGTTTAGATAAAAGTGAGTTACCCTAAAAAAAAGGGTTGCAAGGTGTTTCAACCGTCGAGGATGATACTAACCTCACACAAATAGAATATGTTATAATTAATTCTCATTAAATGAAACTTCTGAATACTCTTTAGAGTTGCTTATTTAAACATTAATTTTTTGGTTTCCCTTGGTCATTTGTTCAAAGTGTGATCACAATTGCAGATTGCTGAAGTTAGCACGCATTATTCTGGTTAAAGCTCACTGATCGTGTCATAGCTTTCTGTAATTCTATTTGCATCATGTTTATGAACTGGGCAATGATATAATTTTTTTTTAGATTTCTATTTTGCAGATGATCGATGATCAAGATTTGGGATTTTTTGCTAATTTTCTTGGCATATTTATACTTGTTTTGGTAATTGCTTATCATTATGTGATGGCCGACCCAAAGTATGAAGAAACTCATGCTCGAGATAGTAGTCTTGTAGAAAGCAAGTAGAACATACTGTGGGACTAACATCTAAATGACGGTCATCTGTGTTTATATTGATAGCGATGTAATACTTTTGATCCAGGATCTAGTTAGAATTTCACATTTTCTTCATAATTGAGGACTTTTGGTACTGTACTTCTTGATGAGTATATTTCCTCAATAACATCATCTGGCTTGGCTACTTTAGTTGGATCATCTTGCGCGCTTAATATTGCTGATGTGCTTGAGCGATCTGAATGATTGGTGCTGCTATCAAGTTCTTTATGATCAACAATTCTCTTTTCCCTTGCGAGATTTGGTTGCACTGCCTTTCCGCCATGGGGATATTGCTGCTTCAATGTCTTAATCACGTAGCTAAGATGTTGGTTTACAGATTATGAAATTTGCCAGTCATCATGCGCTAGGTTCTGTTCATTTCATGTTTCCTTGCATGTAGTTTTGTATACGTAGTTGTTACAGGGCGCAGAAAGGGTACTAGTGATTGGTTACTTGCTGAGCTTTGGCCTCTTCTCTTATTCGGCGTTTCGGACAAAAGAGAGGTGGAAAATATGGAAGACTCGCTGTGATATCGTTTTGCGAACTAATAATATTACCTTCTGTTGTTTTAAGTTACCTACATTCCAGTGAGGCGCCGAATCGGGACGCATCAATGACTACAACCCGGAGTTATAATGGGATCTCTAATGTGTAATAAGAGACAAAGAAAGCTGCCGAGCATCGGCCGTGGGCCAATAATCCAGTTGAAGCTGTTATCATATTCGGATTAAACCGGCCTGAATTGGTTTGATGCAGTTTAGAAATATGATTATATATAAATTAAAATTCGATAAGTATACTAGATAATGTCATAGGAACATCTTCTCTTTATGTTGTGTTAGCTCTTAGTGTCGGTTGTTGGGTTGATAGCCCATATTCAACCCATAGCCCACACATCCTTTTAGCCTAACCCTAATTAACATTAGGGGGGTGTGGGTGACTACGTTTTGGAGACAGAAAAAGGTATAAATAGGACAGTAACGTGGGAGAAAAAAAATAGAGCCACGACTGTTCTCAATCATCTAGCAGTGTTCTCATATCAGGTTAGATCAGATCTACAGTAGACTCTTGCTGTGATTACTTGGGGAGGTTTTAGATATTGTGGGCAGTGATGTGATCCTTGTATCACAGTTATTCTCTTGTAGTTGTTGCTAGGGTTTTGGGCAAGAGATTGAGATTTGTATATTAATTATTCTCATAGTGGATTATCTCTAGTTTGCCTCGTGGTTTTTACCCTTCACATTGAAGAAGTTTTCCACGTATATCTTGGTGTTCTATTTGATTGTGCTTCCATTTAATTCTGTTGCGTATTATGGTCTTCTAGTATTTGTTCATATACAAAGGTTATTCCTGTTTATATCTCCATCAACTGGTATTAGAGCAGGGTTGTAGTGATTTAATTTTTGTATTTGAACATGGAGGCCAGTAATGTTTCTCGCATGATTAGTTTGAATGGAAACAATTGGATGATATGGAAACCAAGAATGGAAGATCTCTTGTATTGCAAAGATTTATATGGACCTTTGCAGGGGGATAGTGCAAAA